>CAUJNA010003777.1:0-90000 GCA_963377175.1 Effrenium voratum | reverse complement strand
GACGCACGCGCGGCCCGGGAAGTTGGGGGCGCGGGGAAGCGCTGGGGCCTTCTCGTGAACGCGGGGCTGGGGGCCGAATTGAATCCCATCCGAGTGCTTGCGCAAGCCTTTTGAAACATGTAGCAAGCATGTGAAAGCGCTTCAGCCAACAAAGTGCTGCAGCTAAGGAATCAAAGTGCTGTTCAAGCATGTTCAAATAGCCGCTGGAAAAGCAATCCGCCGAAAATCAAAGACTGGGTCCGTCCAGCTCATGCCCTCACAAGGCTTCGTGATGCCCATAGGTACAAATCCAAAACGATGCCCGGAAACCAACAGGCAACACAGAATTGAAAAATTAAAAAGCCCCGTGTATATATATATATATACATATATATATATATACACCTGTATTCTATAGCCGTCTTGAGAGAGGCTTGGAATTTAATTGGTTGAGTTTCGATCTGGGCCTCGCCTCTCCGGTTCCTTGGTTCACTTTCAAAGGTCCCTGCTGGTTACCGGACGGAATGGTGAGTAACCATTTGGCAAAAGAAAACACTAGCAAGCCTTAAGCCTTGCAAGGAGTCATTGTCTTGGTTATGCACGAGCATCTTAGACTGTACCATGATGGCCCCGCAGCAATTTAAAGCAGAACGCACACACACACACACACACGCACGCACGCACGCACGCACGCACGCACGCACGCACGCACGCACGCACGCACGCACGCGCACGCGCACGCGCACGCGCACGCGCACGCGCACGCGCACGCGCACGCACGCACACGCACACGCACACGCACACGCACACGCACACGCACACGCACACGCACACGCACACGCACACGCACACGCACACGCACACGCACACGCACACGCACACGCACACGCACACGCACACGCACACGCACACGCGCACACGCACACGCACACGCACACGCACACGCACACGCACACGCACACGCACACGCACACGCACACGCACACGCACACGCACACGCACACGCACACGCACACGCACACGCACACGCACACGCACACGCACACCCACACACACACACACACACACACACACACACACACAACATGGCAGCACTAGAAGCCACACATTATGCCTACTAACGCATATTTAGTCCCGTCGGCCCCACACATGTTGTGTTGTTATGTTGCAAGACACACAGCAACTAAAAAATAAGCGGAACCCGGGTCAGATTTATATAGGCTCTACAAAAAAAAACTGGGAACCGCACCACCTACTTAAAAATGGCCATCAAGCTTGTGCCAAGGCATCTGGGGTTTTCATTTGTATCTGGTGTTTTCATTTTTTTTGCAGTTGGCATTTGGTCAACTCCCACTGGCAAGAATGCCAACGCATGAAGATCTTTTAGTGGAAAATGTGAGCCCGTTGGCACAGCGGGTTCACTCTTCCACTGCCACCAGTGAAACCTCATGCACACTGTAGAAGCTGAGCCCCAACATGAATCAGTGAAGGAGCATGACTCTAAAAGGAAAATGCGAGCGCGTTTGCACAGTGGGCTCACTCTTCACTGCCACCAGTGAGACAGATGCATACTGTGGAAGCTGAGCCCCCCATGAAAAAAATGAATGGGTGCAGTAAAGTGTCATGACTTTTTCAATACCAAGCGCTGGCACCCAGGACACCGCAGCATTTTTCAAACAAAATCAGTGCTTTTCATAAAAAGGGTATGTATTTATTCAAGCTTGCAGGCTACATTTTTCCAACTGGCAGCCAGCTAGCTGTTTGCCAGTGTCACACTTGCTTGATGATGCTTGGCTGCCAGCTAGCTGGCAGCCAAGTATTTGGCCAAGAATTTGGCTGATGCTGTGGCCGCCTGAGTCCAGAAGAAGTTTCAAGCAGATGTTGTTCAACTTTCTACCGCTGCTTGGTGCACCCCCAGATTGCCTGATGGCCCAGAGTGCCAGTATCAGGAGCCGGCCAGCTGCTCACCTTGCATCAAGTTGCTTCAAGCTGCCACCAGCAGCATGCTTTGCAACAGTCAGTTTCACATGTGGCAGTTAGACACCAGCAAATCTTTTACTTCTCACGCACGCAGTGACATGAAATCAGAATCATCCTTCTTGAAGATGTGGCCACTTCCCAGGACTGAAGCCTTTGCCCTTGCCGATGGAGGTCATCATTCTCTTCAGGGCTGCTTCCTCAGGGCACAGTTTTGAGATTGTAGGCTTGAGAGCACGCTGGGCAATGTTTGTACTGAACAAGTAATGCCCTGGTTGGGAATCTGGAGTTCTACTTTTGGATTTACTGAAGCCCAGGGGCGCTCCTTTGGGGTAAATGGAAAGCCCCTTGGTTCAAAGTCGAGCCCAGCAAAGACCAAACCAGACCAAAAGTGGAGCCCTAGAATGCTTTGTTGTTTTTGGACTGGCCTCACGAGTGCGTTGGCCTGCAGTCTGATTGACCTCATTGGTCTGCAGCTCCTTCTCCAGGATACGCTTCTCATGCTCCTTCCGCTCCTTCTGCTCCTTCTGCTCCTTCTGCTCCTTCTGCTCCTTCTGCTTGCTTTCTTCTTTCCTCTGCAGCCTCTTCTGGTTGAACTTGTCGAAGGCTTTCTGCATCTTCTCCTCCAGTGCCGCTGTGCCATGCTTCAGCGACTTGATGTTTCCACCTTTGCCGGAGCTCTCCTGTTTCTTCACCAGTGTTGTAGCCTTCAACTTCTTCACCTCCTCGCCTTTCTCTTTTTGCAGGGTCTTCTTCTTCTCCGCCAGCTCCTGCACCTCCTCATCTTTGATCTTCTTTTGCACTGGCTTCTTCACCTCCTCGCCTTTCTCTTTTTGCAGGGTCTTCTTCTTCTCCGCCAGCTCCTGCACCTCCTCCTCTTTGATCTTCTTTTGCACTGGCTTCTTCACCTCCTCGCTTTTCATCTTCTTCTGCCAGGCCACCTCCTCGCTTTTCATCTTCTGCTTCACCGGGAACTTCTTCACCGTCTTCTCTTTCAGTTTCTTCTGCTTCTCCTTTTCCACACGGCCTTGCTTCATCCTCCCTTTCCTTTCCACAGGCTCCTGCTTCATCTCCACCTCCACCTCCTCCATCTCCATGTCCGCCAGCTCTGTCGGTGGCCCGCCGGGCCCTGTGGACGCACAGCTGTGCGATGAAGGGCTGCATGGTTCCTGCTGCCACATTGCAGGAGCTCTGGGCGGGCGCAGCCACCTAGTAGGTGGTGGGTGCAGAGGAGCTGAAACAACACGGCTCAGCAACCTAGCAGGTGGCGGGTAAGAGGGATGCTTTGGAGTTGGAGCAGAAGGCCTCAGCTCCTTTGGGGTTGGAGCATCAGGGCTTGGCAACGGGTAGCTGCTCGGCAACCTCATGGCGGCCACTGCCTTGCTGAAGGCTCCAGCTTGGAGTCGGGGCGCGCGTTGCGGCTCAGGAGGGGGCAGGGACCCTCTGGGTGGCACGACAATGGGCACCGCAAGGCGTTGCGGCTCAGGATGGGGCAGGGACCCTCTGGGTGGCACGACAATGGGCACCACAAATGTTGCAAAAGCAGTGGGTATCATGCCTGCCAGACCGCCTGCTGTGCTTGAGAATAAAAAGGCAATGGAAGACTAAGAATGAAGAAAGGCAATGGAAGACTGAGAATGAAGCAATGAAACATATTACAAGCCCTAAACCAACCTTTGCTCCCTTTGCAGAAGGCATCAAAAGGCAATGGGCAACGCTCTGAGGCTTTGGCCTCTTCTCCAGAGGCTGGCTGCTGGAGGCTGGCTGCCAGCAAGCTGGCGCCAGCTGCCAGCTAGCTGGTGCCAGCTGCCAGCTAGCTGGTGCCAGCTGCACATTTCGTGTTGCCTTGGCTGGCCACCAGTGAGATGGCAAGTCAGGGGCTGGCAGCCAGGGCTGCTGCTGGCAGTCACTCATCCATGCGCAACAGGTCTTGGCAGTGGAGGAGTGCAAAGTCCTGACAGTGGGCAGCCAGGCCCCAAGCTGTGTGACTGCAGCAGGAGTGTTTCAGGGGAGTCCTGCCTCCCTGTCAAATTCGTGCCTCAGGCAGCGAAGCCTGGCCAGGCACTTGCATGCAGCAGTGAGCTGTTGTGGGCACTGATCTGAGTCAGAGTGATGTCAGGCACGGCCTGGCGGCCAGCTTGCTGGCCGCCAGTGCCACGTCTTGCCTTCCAGGCCGCCAGCTTGCTGGCGGCCTGGAAGAAGGCAGCTCTATTTTGCGCCCCTCACTTCTGCTAGGCAGGTCACGGGCCGTGGGCTGTTGGGTGAAACCGATCACGGGCTGTTGGATGAAACCGATCAACCGATCGCGACACGGGCAGGAAGTCATGAAAGCAAGGAAGTAAACTGCCATGAAGTAATCTACGAGGCCTAAAGATTACTTTTTTTGTGCGCTCATGTTGCTGTCCATGGTCAACATTTTCTGGAAAGCTTACTTCCTGAGATCCTGCAGTAATTCCACTGTCAATCGTCAATCACCTGGCATGCTGCTTCATTGTCAGAGCCATCAGATGTTGCTTGCATTGCAGCCTCGATGCCAATCAGGCAAAACCACAAGGCAAAAACAACAGCTGGGCCATTTCAAGCAAAGAAGCATGACGTGCGATATGGCCATCATTCTGTAAAACCTGGACAGGTCTGGGCGCGTCCTGCTGGAATGGGTTCACACGTGCAAGAGGTGTTTGAGCTCCACGTGCAAGAGGTGCTGCTTCCAAAAAGCTGTAATGTGATGGACGAGGTGCCCTGCGGCGGGTACCTTGAATCCATCCGGTGAGGAACAGATGTGCTTCCTTGCTGATTGCCTCAGGCCGGCCACCCACTCACAAGCACACCGCTAGTCTCCAGCGCTCAGCACCAACATGCAGGCGAAGGCACATGATTGGCAAGAGCTTGATCAGCTTTCCGTGCAAGTTCTTCTCTCTCTTTCATGGGAATGTCACGTCGCGCTTGCACACCCGATGGCTGTCCTGCAATGATTGACTTCAACCACCCTGCCTACCTGCCTCCATCCCTGGAATATGCCCTGCTGTCTTTTCAAGCCAAGGCGCTTGAACAAGTGCCACGCAAGAAGGCAAGTGCGAGCCAGGTATAAGCAGTGCCAGTTGATATGGGCGCTGGTCGCTCATCTTGTGATGAACTGCTAGCATCACGTCGTCATGATGAGGGGGAGGGGCACCTTCAAATGATGTCTGGTGTTCTGCTGAAAGATCGTCCTTTGTAAGTGCAGAGCGTGACAGGATGTGCAAAAGATGAGGGGCTCGAGGCCCGGTTAACAAGCTCAAGTCCAGCGGCATGTCCTGCAACCAGGTCTCCCAATCTGCAGCCTCATCGTGTTTGAAGGCTGTCTTGAAATAAAGACTTGTCTCAAATCGCGTTCGCTGCAAAAACTGCTGATAGATCTCTTGCAATTGCTCTGGGGTGTCGAACACCTTTGTGCTGGTGGAAACGCAAGCGGCTCCTCCCAAGGCGTCTATTGCATTGTGGGTGTGGCCCTTCATGGCGAAACCCATGTACGCATGGTCCACGATGTTGAATACCTTCAACTTCAACCACCATTTGACCATTTTCTGATTCTTATTTTCCCGGCTCGTGTTGTCCATGATGCAATAGATATGTCTGGGGATGGCACCGTGGTGTTCATGGATCTGGTTGAGAGCTCTTGCAAGGCAGTCAACGTTGCTAACTGTGTTCTTCTTCATGTCTGGGTCTCCTACCCCAAACATGAATCCATGTCCGTGGGCCCATGTCATTTGTATATGGCAGCATGGCCTCAGAAGATTCTCCACTGATTTGCAAGGTTGGTGAAGGCGTGGAATCTTGTGCTTGGCTTGGTCTAGGCCATCAGCTCTCAGCACAAGCACGCTGTTTGCCTGAAACGGCGGCCCTGCCATTGCAGTTGTAATGCTGAGTGCAACCCATGCAGCGTCTGCTTGTCTGTCCCTCCAATTGTCCATCAAGTGGGAGCAGTAATCCTGCATGGTGTTCTGGCGCTCCTCAATGCTGCACCGCTCTTTGAGCTTCCTCTTGAAATACATGCAGCTGTCACAACAGGCATGTTGCCCTGTGGACTTTCTGAAAGACAACCATGGGCGGCTCTGCTTCAAAGCGCGGCGGAAACTGGTGAAGCTGGGAGATGGCTCCAACCCATGGTCTGCACACCAACTCCGAAGCATGTGAAATAAAGTAATGGGTTTCATCACTCCAACGTATCGACGCTGTGGCGCATGGGACAGTCCGTGACCACAGCGTTGTCTGCCAAAAAAGCCACTGCCCTGGCATCAGCTTCTTTCTCTTCTGCTGCCACAGTGGAAACACATTGCGCTCCTGCACTGGCATCCTCTGAGTCTGAGTCGTTCACAGGCACCCTGCGGCTGGTTGGAGCTGCAATCATTCGGCCGCGGTCCTGGTTCTGAAATTCAAAGCGGTCTGGTAGACTATCACCCTGGAAATGATATATCCTCAGCTCATTCTGCTGTACAAAAAACATGACATAACATGACAGCAATATGACGCACCATGTGCACAGTGAGCTGTGTGGAGCCCAGTCGCTGTTGCAAAAACCGCAGGCACACATCCAGCTGTGAGGCAGCCTTGACCACTGGCATTCTCTCAGATTTTCTGCGCCGGTCAGGCAGTCCTTGTAGAACCTTTTGGCCAGCCAGGCATGACGACACATTGCAAGGCCAATTTTGTACTCCTTGCAGGCAAGCAACCCTGCTCAATCTAGAGGAGCCAATGCCAAAGCATTTCTTGGCAGTGTGGATGCAAACAAAGGACTTCACTGATGAGATGATGCCTTCCAGTTGAATGCTTGGCTGCTTGGTCTTCAGCCGTTGCACCCGTCGCCTTGGCCGCAAAGGGTCAGATTGTGCTGTGATGCAACACAAACAACAAAGGTCACATCATAAATATGTCAAGAGTCTTCTTGAACCTGCGCACAAGGGATGGTGCACTCCTTGCCCCAGATTTCTCTGTCTCAGTGCTGCTGCCAGCATGTAATCTCCACTTGGGGGCCTTGTCACTGCTAGATTCAGACTTCTCCGTGTCCGTTCCAGAACTTGCATCTTGTTTACAGTCTGTGGCCGCATTCTCTTTGACAGCTTCTGATTCTGTGGCCGCAGTGGCAGGTCTGCTTCCAGAGCGATTTCGAAAAATCCACAAAATTTCATTGTCCTGGACATCCTTGGCCATGCGGCCAAACTGTTCCCGCCATGTTTTCAACTGTTCAAGGCATGGCTGAACAAGCTCCAAGCACTGGTGTCCACAATGCAGGCATCCTTTCTGGCTTGCTCGTGCAAGTAACAAATCCTCATTGAACTTCAACCTCAGCTCAGGATGGACGTTTATTATTCAAGTTAGCTGTTCACATATGAAGCTCAGACTGTTACAGTAAAGGAGCGCAAATGCAGACCACGTGCTGCTGGTTGCAGGTTGCCGCACAGCATTATTGACTGGCTTGCGCTTGGCTTTAGCTTTGGGCCTCCTTGCAGGTTGGCTGGACTCAGTGCCTGTTGAAGACATAGACTCATCTTCCATGGCACGTGTTCAGCCATGCTGAGGCTACTCATCTTCCATGCCTTGCTACTTCTACTGCAATGCCTGCTCAGTCTCCATGTCTCTGCACACCAACAATCAATGTTTTCCATGATTTGCACATTGCCACATTGCTTCACTGCTAGCCTTCATGCCGCTGTGAGCAATGTGATTGTTTCCAAGCACAGTGCATTTATTCAACCCGCGCAAGCGTGCCAAACTGCATGCAAGCAGTGCCTTCTGAATAGTGATCTCACACTGGGCCTGCCAGGCGTTGACAAGCAAATGTACATGAGTAGTAGCAACAAGCAGCTCCACTGGGCATGCAATCAGTCAGATTTTTTCCGTGAAAGCTTGCTTGCAATCTTGAACTTAGTGCAACAGCACGGCCACCAGCAAAGCCAGCAAAACATTGCTTGTGAAAGCATTCCCAGCCAAATCTTGCCATTGGGCATGGCTCAGTGACAAAGAGCTGTCTGTCAGCCCTGCAAGGGTTAGCTCTTGCCAACCCAGGCCCTGCAGAATCAGAGGAACGCGCCAGGACTGGTTCATGTGCAGCTGCCCTTTGCACAAGTAAACGTACTTCTTGGATGGCAGGATGCAGGGGTGTGTCTGGGAGAACTTGGCCCGCACGATGGAATCCCCAACAGCACACACAAGGAGATGGTTGCGCAGAACTTCAGGAGGGCGCCCTTTGCACCAGCTGGCAGCCTTCAACACCACCAAATCAGTCTCTCGCTCTGTCAAGCCATGAGATTGCCCTTGCTCCCGAAGGCTTCGCCAAAATTCATGATCCAAGTTCAAGGACTTTGCCTGGCAAGAAAGGAAGAATCTTGAATGGGCCTTTGACAAAAAGAACGTACAATAGACTGAACAAAAACTGGCTGATCAAGTGCAAGCCACTTTTGCAAACTGCACGTGCTGGGTCTTCCACTTTGTTGAAGCATTTTTGCGAACAGGCAGCCTCTTTTTCTCCATCTCCATAGACACTGCCTCCTTGCTGAAGTGAAAGCCAGCCTGCTCCAAAACTTCTTTGAGAGGTTGTGGATTTTTGGATTGGCATCTCATCACGAAACTCCAGACTTGTTGCAGCAGTGTCTGCTGGCGCTTTCTGCCGTCTGCACCCACTCCAGCACGACATTGCGTGAACACACCCCAGGCCCTGCTTCTTGAAGCAGGAATGCCGAAAAAACGAGAGTCAAGCACCTCGGATTGCAAACCGCCTAGTGGTCAACATGTGCCATCAATGCTGATACTACCATTTTCAGAAGAGGCGCTTTCCACTGCCCTTCAAAGCCAAGTTCTGCCAGCTTTCCCGTCACAACAGTGGTGCTACGTTCTTGCACACAGGATCGTTGTTTGGCAAGGTTGCTTACACACTCCAGCAGTATCCACTGCGGCCGATCCTCCCATCGCAACTCCTGCAGGAACCTCACAAACTGCATGAAACTTCTTCCGCTGGAACCTTCTTCGTCCAATACCTTGGCTTGGCTGAGCATGCTACTGCGCAAAACTCATAATCTTCTGCTCCTGAGTCTTTAAATGAAATGCTGGGGAGGTGCGCTTTTTTGGGTACCACTGCACTGGCTTATATCATCACATTCAATTGCTTTGATTGCTATGGCGCACTTGTAGTTGGCAATGCCTTGCTTCAGCCTGTGCGCAACTTCTCCTGTGGTATTCAGAATGCAAGCTTCAGTGCCCTTGTGGCAGGAACTGTGAACTTGCTGGATGACTTGTCGTTTCCAACCAACTGCTTCTGTGTAGAAGCTCGTAAAGCACTTGATGCGATGACCTTGATCCTGCATCAGCTGCTCCAAGGCCCTGCACACAATTGTGCCTGTGGCCATGCCTGCGCAGAACTCAGCAATGGTCACTTCCTGAGGACAGGTCAGGCAAGCAAAGAAAGGAATATAAAGCATTGCAACGCTTGCAATTTGAAATGCATTTGGCAAGCCAAGCTTCCTCCTCAGCATGCTTCCTGGCCAGCAAATTGCTTTCATCTGCAGAAAGCACCTTTTCCATCACCCACTTCCCGAACTCCAGCAGCTCCACACCGCAAGTTGCAGCAGATTGCTCTGGCAGGCTGCTGCTCTCATCACTTGCAACCTGCTGGGCTGTTCTTTTCTTGCCCTTTGCAGTTGCAGCTTGCCAAGCTGCTGATGCTTGAGCAATGCGTTTTGTCTCTTCACTCTGGGAAGTGTCAGTGCTGCTGCCAGGCTCTGACTCGCACTTCTCCAGCGGCCTCAACTGTTCCACTTTGCTGCATTTCAGGCTGCCTTTTTTTTGGCCAGCACTGGCTGCCTTACTTCGGCCCTTTCCCTTCCCACCCCTGGCCCTGCCAGCTGGTGGACATTGAGGCTTCTCTCCCTCAGGTTCGCCTTCTGTGCTGGTGCTGGACATCACTCAAGCCATCTTGGCTAGTCACTTAGTGCACTCAGCGTGGATGTAAATGACATGCAGTGCCTGAGTCCTGATTGCTGACCTGTTTGAAGAGGACATCATGCTCAATGAGTTAACTTGACGGTGGATATGTCCTGCAATGAACCTTTGCCATGGTTGAGCAGTAAAAGGCAACAGGCGATACATGGCAGGACTCTTGCAGCAAAGCAAAACCTCAGCGTGTGACAGTGAGCCTGGGTGTAGCCAGGGTTCGTGCGAATCCACCTGTCCGGTCAGCGTGCACTTGCATCATCCACCCATGAACCGTGGTCAATCAGCAAGAATATGAAAGCATTGTTGGCTCTCTGACTACTTTTTGTTCTGCCGCAATGTTGCAGTGATTACCCCTGGCTTGTCATAACTGCAATGCCACAAAGCAAGAGCGCAAACCCCGGTGTGATCTATTCACACACCCCAGCGCAATTGCTGAAACTACAACTTCTCCAAATCTACCTTTGCCATCCATTCATGCGCCAACTTATGCGCCAAGCAGTCCGATGCGGCAGCATCCAGGGTGCCTTGCCATTGGCTGGCGCACTTTCTCCAGAAGTTGTCCTCTGCAACCGCCCTTTTGCCCTTTAGTGGCATGACCGGCATAATGACCAGCTCGAAGGTCTTCTTGAGAGCGACCCACTTGTAGAAGGATTCAGACTCCACATTTTTGGGACAAGCCCTGTTTGCAAATGTCTTCTTCTCCTTCTTCTCCATCTTGCCCTTCTTGGCCTTTGATTCTACCAGGGCTTCACCAGGCCTCTTCTGCTGCTGCCCAAGGTTGACTGCAGGCACTTGTTCTTTTGCTTGATCCCTTTGAATGGCTTCACCAGGCCCTTGCTGCTGCCCAAGGTTGACCACAGGTGCTTGTACTCCTGCTGGATCACTTTCATGTGGCTTCCCATCAGTGAGCGCCAAGCAGCCCTGATCAGTCAATGCCAGGCTGCCATCAGTCTCAGTGAGCATCAGCTGCTTCCCTTGCACAGCACCAGCGTCCTCAATCATGAGACGTTGAGGCTCAGCGGACAACTCCTTGGAGCAAGAGCTCAGCATGTCCCACAGTGAACGCTGTTTTGGTGGAGATGGTGTCTCCAGTTCCAAGTCTGGCTGACCGAGCCAATGCAAGTTCATGCTCACGGTGAGCTTCTCAGATGGCGGTGATGCCTCATCTTTCTTGACACTCTCCTTTGGTGATGGGGCCGGCCCCCACAAGCACTCGAATGCTGCAGCGCCTGCAGCCATAATGATGGTGGTCGAGAACGGAGGCAAAAGACGTACTTGGCCGGAAATGGCTCTCAGGAAAAAGCGCACAGCTTTCAAGAACACCGTGCAAATCTAGAACAAAAACAGGCACTGTGGTTGATAAGCAGCCCGCATGCCAGGCCTGTCGTTGCCACCACCTCAGCAATGCAACACTAACGCAAAGTGAAGTGTCAACAAAAACACTCGAGCGCATGCACAACCTTTTGTCTCCCGTTCACATCCGAGGTCTCACACTGGTACTCAGCGCATGCTACATTGATGTCTGCAACTCGCTGAGCGTCCGCTAAGCAGTTGCAGCAGCAGCCTCATCACAAGTCACCTTGATGGGCTGTTTGGCTGGCAACTTCATATCACATGTTGTGGTCAAAAATGGTTTCTTGGCTGAAAGCCGGCCATGCGTTGCATCAAATGCGCAGCGCCAAAGCCACGCAAAGGGCTCTTTGACCTTGCGGCCTTTCATGGCCATGTTTCTCAAGGCATTTCCGCTGGACCAGCTGTTTGGGGTGTTGTCCTTGCAGCAGAAGGCCCATTGCTCTTTCTTCTTCTCCAGCTCATAGCCATGGGTGTTTGCTGCTGAAGACATGGAAATTGTGTGCCCTGTCAATGTGATAGGCTCCACGCAATTCTTCTGCAGGTGTTTGCACACCATGTAGAATGACCCCCGTTGTTGTGAAGCTGACTCATCTTCCTCATTGGCGCCAGAGGCTCCAACCTGGGCAAACAGACTGGCAGGCCAGAAGTTAAGGATAATATCAGAATCTATATCGCCTAAACCGGTTCATGCCAAGCGACCTCAATCATTGCCTTGTCATCTTTCAACTCAAAGACGGGGCCACAGCTCTGCGCATCAGGCTCTAGCTGCTTAACCTTGCCAGACCCGATGCCTCCAATGCGTGACCCACGAGGAAGAACTGCAGCCTCCTGCATGCCAATGGCAACCAAAAACAAGTTTTCATTGCAAGAAAAAGCTCAGCGCACTGACAGTCCTTGCTCACCAGGTACACATTCCCAAGGTCATCACCAAGGATCATAACTCCCTTGCAATCAAACGCCTTGCACTCCACAGTGATCTGGTACGCCTTCCTGACACCCTCCTCAGTCTCAGTGCTTTTCATCTCAGTAGGGGCGATAGGTGGGCCAACGCTGATGGCTGCCCTTGGATCCTCCGGCGTTGTGCTTGGCAGGCCAGTTGTGCTGGGAAGTTTGCCCTTGAGGCAGTCTCCATAGTTCTCTGTGAACAATTTCTGCAGGTCGTCCATCTCAGCCCTCACTGAAGCAGGGCAACCAGCAAACTCCTGCTGCACAGCAGCGCTGATGATGGCATTGCTTCCATGAATCTGAACCACCTTCAGCTTCGACTGGATGCTGGAAACCCCACGGTAAGCTTCCCACACACCTGGTCTGGCTTTCAACTGTTCTTCATCTTCTGCAGTGATTGCAGAGTAATCACTGCAAGCCTTACAAGGCTGGCCAGCAGCGTTCTTCAAGACGATGTCGCCACGGAGCCACTGCTTTGCCAGCGTCGTGCCTAGCCGCTTCACTGTCCATTGCACTGACTGGGCAGAAGCCTTGACTGCGGTGCACTGCACCAAGTGGTGGGTCATGTTGCAAGGCAGAGTCTGCCTCACAGATAATGACCCCAAACATCTGTCGCCTGAATGCGCGTTCATGTCCACAATGTTGAGGTGGTCGGTGTCCTTGAGCAAGGGCACCTTCATAAGCTTGGACGTTGTCAACAGCTGGCCCAGCAAGGCAGCAGAAGCCTCTGGACCTCTTTGGGCGCTTCGGGTCGCTGCAGTGATGCGCATGTCCGTGCCATCCAGCTCATCAGCTTGCGCAACAATGGGCACAATGTCAGAGTTGCTGATGATGGTCGCGTTCGGCACACGACCAGTCCGAAAGAGCTCAGACCCCTCAGCAAACACATTGAAAGGCGTCTTGTCGGTGCCAAGGACGCATGCCCTGCCATGAGTGAAGAAGTCCCAAGTGGTCATGGATTTGGACCTGAGCGCATCTGAAGACAATCAAATATGCTCTGACTCCACCTACTGAACATCTACTGAACATCTAAACCTTTGCTGCTGGGCTGCTCCTCACATGGAACATCGAGAACTTGGAACCAGCGGATCTGATTTGCAAAACCATGCTTTGCAAGCATCTGCGAGAATTCAACGTCAACGCCACTTTCCTCTCTGGCCCTGCTTGGGGCTGTCAACAGAAGCACGCAGTTCCCTGCACCAGACATCTTGCAAAGGTTGCTGCAAGCCTGGGCAACCCGTGGAAGTAGCAAGGAATTCCGCGCATTGGGGACTGACATGTCATACATGATGACCACCTCCACAGGCAATGAGCAAGGTCACATGTCAAAGAATTTAACGCGCAGCAAAGCAAAGCTGTTACACATCTGCAGCTGGGTGGCCAACTCTCTGGCGCCTGCTGCGGGCTGTGAGCGAGAATCAGCATAAGCGCCAGGGAGTTCGCCAATATCTCGAACCTCCAAAATTGGGAATGATTGCTTTTGGAAGTCATTGACCAGCTCCTTAGCTTCCTCAGCTGTTGCTAATTTCTTCTGGATGCTCAGCCAGTCCAAGACATCCTTCAGATTGTCAAACGCGTCCCCAATTGCGGTCAAGGTCTGCTGATCTGCTAGGAGGCGGGTCTTGAACAGGGTCAGCCTGGAGGCCCAATCTGCAGCTTCAGCCTCTTCAAGCAGGTTCTCCGCTGAAGTCTCTTGGATGTTGGAAAGGTGAGCAGCATCAGGCAGCATCGCCATGTGAAATTCAAATGGCCAGCCCTTGCGCAGTGCGCCACAAATCTGGGAGTCCAAGGCCTCAGCGCCCAATTTGGATGCTCTGACAAGCTGCATGATATATTATTCAAATGTGCAATGAGCCAAGTCGCATTGCCCTGCAAAATTGCCTCTTGAACCATGGACAACTGGTCCTTGTTGAGGTCAGTCTCTGCGCAATGCCTGATGGAGTGCTGCCAATGCTGAGTGACAAAGCGGGCCACTGCAATGATGTCCGGCGTTGGCCTGTGATTTGCCACATTGACCACTGTGGAAACCTCCTCCTCAAAAGTTGCCAACAGCTTCTGAATGAGCAAGTTGTGCTCCTCAGGCTGCAGCGGCCTGTGGTAGTCCAGCTGCGCATGGGTCAGCTGCCGCTTGCTGCCACTTGCTGGGCGGGCCTTCTTGCCCGCGTTCCGGGCCACTTCTTCTGCCTGGCTTGGAGTGAAGGCATCTGGCGGGCTGCTGAAGGGCCACAGGTGCTTGCACAAGATCATGGCCTCACAAATTGCGGATTTTGCAGCACCTCCCACAAGGCTCACATGCCTCTCCATGAGCTTCAAGCTCTCCTCAGTCACCCCTGCCAGGATTGCCCGAATGGCAGCCTGCCGGCTGGTGCCCAGCTTCACCTCGCTGGGGTCCACAGTAGACACCGCGTCTGCTGATGCCGCCGGGGCTGACCCTGACTTCAGTCGCCGGGAACGTCTGGCCTTCTTAGCCTAAGCTCGCTGCAAGTTGCCAAAGTAATTGAATACACATGAAGTGCAAAAAAAACATTACATGATTGGATCAATGCCTCAGCTGAAGAACGATAGGTCCATCAAGATCGATGCCTTGTGCCTCAATGCCACTGTGGTAGCCTGCCAGCAGGTTCTCGAACGTGCGGCATAGGGTTCGGCCGACTTCCTTTCGGCGGCCTGGATCCTTCCACTCAAGGGCATCTGCAGGCCTGCCTGCAGGAAAGGCTGATTGAAGCACAAGGTGTGTCCACTGAAGCATCGATAGAGGCTGTGTCATATGCCCACGGATATTTTGGCGAATTGCTTGTTTCACCAGCATTTCCGTGGGGGTGAGGTTGCTGCCATCAGCATCCATCTGCACCTGTGATGCAATGCAGGAACCCAAATCGACAACGCACAAAATCATTATCATTGCAAAAAATAAAACCGTCAGGCTCACAGTTTCAACTCAAGGGCTGGCAATCTCACCAAGCTCTCCAGCACTTTGAGGGCTGATCCGTCAGCGCCCAAAGCACCATTAGCACACTGCCCGCGAAGCAGCACCCAGCTCAATTTGGCAGCAAGGCCTCTTTTCATTCCGTCTCCAAAAAGCAAATGTCCGAAGCGGCAGGGCTCTGCGCAATGCGTTCCGCCACGGATGCAAATAACTTCCTCTGCACGGTATCCAATTGCCAGGATGGAGGCAGTGATGGAGATGACCGTGCTGGCCTCTGCGCTGGGTCCGCTCCAGAGACTTTCTGGTGCGTAGCTGAAGGCATGCACCGTGACCTCAAGCAAAGCAAGTGCAAAGGATTGTAAAGGTCAGAAAAAATACTTGCACAATGGTACACAAACTCATACAATGCAAAAGCATCCAAGGCACGTGTCCTGGATCAGTGGAACCAACCAGATTCTCAGCCCATGCCCTGGAGCCTGACCCGCCCAGCTTGCTGTGCATGGTCTCCAGCTCTTGAAGAACTTCATCCTTCTCAGTGGGCAGCTGCAGGGCGCACACCTTCTCAGTGATGCTGGCCCTGGTCAGCTGGCACTCCTGCAAATACAGAGCGTCTGAAAATTCAACCTGAATCTTGAAAGCACATAATGCTCCTCCAGCAGTGCTTTGAGAGCTGCCTTGATGTTGTCCATGGTTCCAACCCCAAAGCGCAAAAAAGCTGCTTTGGGCCAATGCTATCATTTAATTCCAGTTCTCGCAAAAACTTCAACGTGCAGGAAAGCCCAGCCATTCACACGTGTGATTGCAGCTGAAGCTGAGGCGCCACCCTGCTGACGTCAAGCCTCATACGTGAATCGCAGCTGCAAAGAACTTCTTTGAACAATTACCCCAGTAATTTAATACCTCACCTGATGCGAGGGGGAAGGAGAGAACATGTGAGCATAGGTCTGGACATCCATGCAACCGGGAACCCATGCAACCGTAGGTCTGGGATTCCATGCAACCGTAGGTCTGGAAATCCATGCAACCGTAGGTCTGGGAATCCATGCAACCGTAGGTCTGGGAATCCATGCAACCGTAGGTCTGGGAATCCATGCAACCGTAGGTCTGGGAATCCATGCAAGGCCAGACCTATAGCAACTCAGGCTTGCCATAGGCGTTGGATCTCAGGGGCCAGGCATTTAATTTCCTTTAGCTTAAAGGGCTTTGCCAGGCCAGACCGATGGCAACTGAGGATTGCCGTAGGTGCGGGATGTAAGACAGGGGTTGTGGCAGCCAAGACTGACTGCTGGACCTTGGGGGACACTGGGCCCACCCAGGACAGGGGGGGCAACCCTGAAAATACCTCTCCCCCCCCCCTGAACCCCAGAAATGACATGGCAACTCTGAGTTGCCATGTGATTTGGGGGGGGTGCAGGGTACCTGGCTGAAGCCCTGGGCGCCCCCATGCAGCGCCCAGCCCCCCCAAATCACATGGCAACTCAGAGTTGCCATGTCATTTCTGGGGTTCAGGGGGGGGGGAGAGGTATTTACAGGGTTGCCCCCCTTGTCCTGGGCAGGGGCCCAGTATCTATCAAGGTCCAGCCACAACCTCTGTCTTACTTAAATGCCCCAAATCCCACGCCTACGGCAATCCTCAGTTGCCATCGGTCTGGCCTGCCACATCCTTGTTGCACACATGATTACCAGAATCACGGTTACATGGATGTGGAGACCTATCATTGCATGGATGTCCAGACCTACGGTTACATGGATGTCCAGACCTACGGTTGCATGGATGTCCAGACCTACGGTTGCATGGGAATCCAGACCTACGGTTGCATGGATGTCCAGACCTACGGTTGCAGGATGTCCAGACCTACGGTTGCATGGATGTCCAGACCTACGGTTGCAGGATGTCCAGACCTACGGTTGCATGGATGCCACGGTTACATGGATTCCAAAACCAATGGCTCCATAAACTACAGGGTCTACAAGCTAGTTGTCTCCCAGTGCTGCCTGCAATAACTGGCTGCCAACTCATGGCTGTTGCTAGTAGGTAGTACCTCACCTCATGCAATCTTGCTGGCTTTTGTTGGCTGCCGACTTTACAGAAATGCATGTTTCAAGCCCTACCTTCAAAGTGCAACTGCCCTGCAATGCAGGGCAGGCCAAACCTTAACAGACTGTGATGGAAAGAGGTACATGCAGGCAAGATCTTACAATGGACAGAAAAGATCAGAGAAGCATTCAGAAAAGACTTGCCACAGCGAAACACACCCAGCAAGCTGAGCTGATGGCTGCAATGGCAGGTGAGCACGTGGCTGCCTGTGAGCTGGCTGACAGCCCGGCACCTGGAAGCACCAGACAAGCTCACTTCTGCCTGCCTGGGACTTCACAGTTCCAATCAGGGATGTTTCTTTTTCTTTTTTTTACAAAACCTGGGCATGACATGTCAGGCACGGGCTACCAACAAGCTGGCACCTGTCAGCAAGAGGCCAGTTAGCTTGCTGCTGGCAACCAGCAAGCTGGCTGTCAGCCTGCCTGTCAGGGCAGCAGGCTGCTGGCCGCCAGCAAGCCGGTGGCCAGTCTGGGATGCTCCAGCACGTTGCCAGCACCTGGCAGCCGGGTCAGCAAGAGGCCAGTTAGCTTGTTGCTGGAAACCAGCAAGCTGGCTGTCAGCCTGCCTGTCAGAGCAGCAGGCTGCTGGCCGCCAGCAAGCTGGTGGCCAGTCGCCAGCAGGCTGCTGGCCGGCGGCAAGCTGGTGGCCAGTCTGGGATGCTCCAGCACGTCGCCAGCACCTGGCAGCTGGGTGCCCTGCTAGTTGGCTCACAGCTTTGCATGTGAAAGCCTGGCCTGCACTGCCTGTTCCACTTAAGGCATAATAAGCTACCAACCAACAAGCTGGCAACTGTCAGCAAATGGCCTGGTTGCCAGCAAGCTGGCTGTCAGCCTGCCTGTCCGGGCAGCAGGCTGCTGGCCGCCAGCAAGCTGGTGGCCAGTCTGGGATGCTCCAGCACGTTGACAGCACCTGGCAGCTGGATGCCCTGTGAGTTGGCTCGCAGCTTTGCATGTGAAAACCTGGTCTGCACTGCGTGTTCCAATTAAGGCATAATAATAAGCCACCAACAAGCTGGCAACTGTCAGGACATGGCCTCAGTTAGCTTGCTGCTGGCAACCAGCAAGCTGGCTGTCAGCCTGCCTGTCGGGGCAGCAGGCTGCTGGCCGCCAGCAAGCTGGTGGCCAGTCCAGGATGCTCCAGCACGTTGCCAGTACCTGGGGGTGGATGGATTGTGGGTTGGCTCGCAGCTTTGCGTGTGAAAACCTGGCCTGCACTGCGTGTTCCAATATACATCGGTTGACATTTAAGGCATAAGCTACCAACAAGCTGGCAACTGTCAGCAAATGGTCTGAGTTAGCTGCTGGCAACCAGCAAGCTTGTCAGCCTGCCTGTCAGGGCAGCAGGCTGCTGGCCGCCAGCAAGCTGGTGGCCAGTCTGGGATGCTCCAGCACACCTGGCAGCTGGTGAAAACCTGGCCTGCGCTGCATGTTCCAATATACATCGGTTGACATTTAAGGCAGCTACCAATAAGCTGGCAACTGTCAGCAAATGGCCTCTGTTAGCTTGCTGCTGGCAACCAGCAAACTGGCTGTCAGCCTGCCTGTCAGGGCAGCAGGCTGCTGGCCGCCAGCAAGCTGGTGGCCAGTCTGGGATGCTCCAGCACGTTGCCAGCACCTGGCAGCTGGTGAAAACCTGGCCTGCACTGCATGTTCCAATTTACATCGGTTGACATTTAAGGCAGCTACCAACAAGCTGGCAACTGTCAGCAAATGGCCTCTTGCTGCTGGCAACCAGCAAGCTGGCTGTCAGCCTGCCTGTCCGGGGAGCAGGCTGCTGGCCGCCAGCAAGCTGGTGGCCAGTCTGGGATGCTCCAGCACGTTGACAGCACCTGGCAGCTGGATGCTCTGTGAGTTGGCTTGCAGCTTTGCATGTGAAAACCTTCCAATATACATCGGTTGACATTTAAGGCATAAGCTACCAACAAGCTGGCAACTGTCAGCAAATGGTCTCAGTTAACTGCTGGCAACCAGCAAGCTGGCTGCCAGCCTGCCTGTCGGGGCAGCAGGCTGCTGGCCGCCAGCAAGCTGGTGGCCTGGGTGCCCTGTGAGTTGGCTCGCAGCTTTGAATGTGAAGACCTGGCCTGCACAGCGTGTCCCAATATACATCGGTTAAGCTACCAACAGGCTAACTGTCAGTAAATGGCCTCAGTTGGTTTGCTGCTGGCAACCAGCAAGCTGGCTGACAGCCCAGGACCTGTCAGGGCAGTTGGCTGCTGGCTTCAGGCAAAGGTGTTGTCCACAACGTGGGTGTGAGAGTTGCGCATGCAACTCTGCAGGTATGTCATGGTATCTCTACAGATGCACTGCCTACTGTGCGCAAAAGTGGTGTGACTCACTTTGGCAAAGGTGTTGTCCACAACATGGCAATGGGTGGGAGAGTTGGCAACTCTGCAGGTATGTCATGGTATTTCCACAGATGCGCTATGCCTACTGTGCGCGAAAGTGGTGTGACTCACTTTGGCAAAGGTGCTGTCCACATGAGTGTGAGAGTTGCGCATGCAACTCTGCAGGTATGTCATGGTATTTCTACAGATGCGCTGCGCCTACTGTGCGCAAAAGTGGTATGACTCACTTTGGCAAAGGTGTTGTCCACAACGTGGGTGCGACAGTTGCGCATGCAACTCTGCAGGTATGTCATGGTATTTCTACAGATGCCCTGTGCCTACTGCGCGCAAAAGTGGTGTGACTTACTTTGGCGAAGGTGTTGTCCACAACGTGGGTGCAACAGTTGCGCATGCAACTCTGCAGGTATGTCATGGTATTTCTACAGATGCGCTGTGCCCTACTGTGTGCAAAATGTGGTGTGACTCACTTTGGCGAAGGTGTTGTCCACAACGTGGGCGTGAGAGTTGCGCATGCAACTCTGCAGGAGTATGTCATGGTATTTCTACAGATTCGCTGTGCCTACTGTGCGCAAAAGTGGTGTGACTCACTTTGGCAAAGGTGTTGTCCACAACGTGGGTGTGAGAGTTGCCCATGCAACTCTGCAGGTATATGTCATGGTACTTCTACAGATGCGCTGTGCGTACTGTGCGCAAAAGTGGTGTGACTCACTTTGGCAAAGGTGTTGAAAGTTGTCCACAACGTGTTTTGCGAGAGCTGCCCATGCAATCTGCAGGTATGTCATGGTATTTCTACAGATGCGCTCTGCCCTACTGTGCGCAAAATGTGGTGTGACTCACTTTGGCAAAGTGGTGTTGTCCACAACGTGTGTGCGAGAGTTGCGCTGCAACTCTGCAGGTGTGTCATGGTATTTCTACAGATGCGCTGTGCCTACTGTGCGCAAAAGTGGTGTGACTCACTTTGGCAAAAGGTGTTGTCCACAACATGGGTGTCAGAGTTGCGCATGCAACTCTGCAGGTATATGTCATGGTACTTCTACAGATGCGCTGTGCCTACTGTGCGCAAAAGTGGTGTGACTCACTTCGGCGTTGAAGGTGTTGTCCACAGCGTGGGTGCAAGAGTTGCGCATGCAACTCTGCAGGTATGTCATGGTATTTCTACAGATGCGCTGTGCCTACTGCGCGCAAAAGTGGTGTGACTCACTTTGGCGAAGGCGTGTCCACAACGTGGGTGCGAGAGTTGCCCATGCAACTCTGTAGGATAATTCATGGTATTTCTACAGATGCACTGTGCCTACTGTGCGCAAAAGTGGTGTGACTCACTTTGGCAAAAGGTGTTGATCCACAACGTGGGTGCGAGAGTGGCGCATGCAACTCTGCAGGTATGTCATGGTATTTCTACAGATGCGCTGTGCCTACTGTGCGCAAAAGTGGTGTGACTCACTTTGGAGAAGGCTTGTCCACAACGTGGGTGCGAGAGTTGCCCATGCAACTCTGTAGGAGAATTCATGGTATTTCTACAGATGCGCTGTGCCTACTGTGCGCAAAATGTGGTGTGACTCACTTTGGCAAAAGGTGTTGATCCACAACGTGGGTGCGAGAGTTGCGCATGCAACCCTGCAGGTTATGTCATGGTATTTCTACAGATGCGCTGCGCCTACTGTGCGCAAAATGTGGTGTGACCCACTTTGGCGACGCTGTTGTCAACAACGTGGGTGTGAGAGTTGCGCATGCAACTCTGCAAGAGTATGTCATGGTATTTCTACAGATGCGCTGTGCCTACTGTGCGCAAAAGTGGTGTGACTCACTTTGGCAAAGGTGTTGTCCACAACATGGGTGTCAGAGTTGCGCATGCAACTCTGCAGGTATATATATGTCATGGTACTTCTACAGATGCGCTGCGCCTACTGTGCGCAAAGATGATGATGGTGGTGGTAATGATGATGGTGATGATGAAGATGATGTTGAAGATGATGTTGATGATGATGTTGATGATCATGATGATATGATGATGATGACTCAGGTGATGATGATGATGATGATGATGATGATGATGATGAAAACACAAACTGATAGCGTGGGCGGTGATGAGGATTATGGTCATGAACATGGCGGCCCAGGTATCTAAGAATATTGTTGGTGGTCATGGAAATGACAGTGATCAGGAGGATGGGGAGGAGAAAAAGGAGGAGGATGATGCTGAATGATGACGGCAATGACAATGGCAATTGCCGCATTGGCAATGCAATGTCTGTTCATGGCAGTGATGATTGATGTTGTTGCATGGCCATTGTGGTTACTCTTGCTGGCACTGACAATGACATGACATGGCTGCCAGCCAACTGGGCGCCTGGAAGCTAATGAACTCCAGTTGAGGCTGCCTCAGCCCAGGTGAGACTGTTTGCAAAGCCCTGTGACTTCCCTTGCAGTGACATGAGCGCCCATTGCCATGCACATTGTTCCAGCGCGTTCGCACTTTTCACTTCTTCTCCGCACGCTTGGCAAGAGCAGTGCCAAATTGGTCATAGCCCAAGACATGTCCGATGGCGTGGCCGGATGTTCTATCACCACCACAGCATCTGCCACCGCCTCCACTATTTCATCAGCTGGCGATGTAGGCGCGATGCTTTCCTGCAGGGTTGCCCTCTTACAATCAACTCAATGCATTCTGGCAAACAGGTTGCAGTCCTCCATTCCTTCTTCTTCTCCCTCTTCATCATCTTTCTCTTCTTGCCTTTGTTCCTGTGCAGAGGTGTGGTCACATTGCAGGCAAGCAAAACAGATTGAAATCCACCAAGAAACAGCCAGCTAGGAAAGCCTGCTGGCTGCCTACCTTTGGGGAGAAGGAGGGCAAGGAGGACTCCACCAGGACAGGCACCTGAAAGAAGCGGTTTCATGAACAAGCCTGGGACACTGGCTGCCAGCTAGCTGGCTGCCAGACTGAAGCAAACACTTCATGAGAAATCTGCAGGATGCTCAGGCCTCAGCCTCTGCATTGGCCCCCTCAACCTCAAGACCACAGCAAAGCGAAGCGGTCAAGTTGAATCTGAGTTCATGGCAGCTGTTGTGGAAGGCTCCTGGTCACAAACAAACTCACAATACGCGCGCTCATGTGCACTTGCGGATTTGCGCAGCTGGACAAACTGTTTTCTTGCGCAGCTGGAGGATCTGGCAAATTGCTCATGACGTTTGGCACTGGCACTGGCACCTGAAGAGCCAGAATTATTTCAATCTACATTGCTTCTGCCAGTGCCAGGCGGCCTGCACAAGGAGCCCCAAACAAGATCTGGCAAGGGTTTTCATGATCTATCTGCTTGAATATTTAAGGAGCTTCACAAATTTTGTGAAGCTCCTTGTTGATGCCAGGCAGTCAGGTCCCTTGCGCTTCTCATTGAGCCCCCTGCGCTGACTCCAACAGTGCAGAGATGTCAGCCTCTTTGGTCTCCTGAAAAACCTTCAGCATGTCCACCACCTCATCCACGCTCTGCACATTCTTGATCCACTGCGCTCGATGCTGCTGGGCACAAAATCTCCAGGCAATTCACAAAAGGAAAGTTGCCACTCAACACAACTAACTTCCAACAGCTTGAATTCGCACATCGTCGTGAGTGCAGGAAGTTCCTGCACTGCTGACATGTCACTGCCCTTCAAAGCCCAAAGCTGCAAGCTGAATGGTGCGAGATACCACTCAACCAATCACCGCCAATTTGACCTTCATCCAGCGGGCGGCCCTCTTCTGCATGGAGCCTCTCCTGCTCTCCATCGTCTGACCGCAACGTGGCCACCTCCTCTGGCCACCACATGTGGTGACCTTGATTGTGAGCCATGCCGAACTGCACTCATTGCCAATGGCTTACTGAGCCAGAAATGGCTGAGCCGTCCATGCAACCACTTCTGGCTGCCAGCCAGCTCAGCCAAATACGCAACTGCAATGCGCCATGTGCTGCAAACACTCATTCATGACTCATGCAAACTGGCTGTCCTCAGGCATGGCGGCCTTGCCCATGTCTTCCATAGAGACCTGTCGGGTGCAAGACTTAGCATTCATGGGCAAGACTTGGTGCCTGGCTGCCAGATGCTGGCTGCCAGATCGCTACAAACTCATGGGCAACATGCATGGGCTGCCAGCCAGCTGGCTGCCAAACAAAGTGTGAGATGCCCAGCTGCCTTCTTCAAATCTGGGCCGTTTTCCGCCTGCTGTCGAGCCAGTGAAACCGTTTCAGTAGGCGCCACCATGTGCCTGCCTCCACAGGTGCAGGGCGTTTTTTGCCAGCCTCAGATTGGGCAGTTCTTCAGCACTTAAGTTTTGAATTGCAAAGAAACCATGCATGGGATGGCAACACATCAAAACATCACAACTTCACAACACATCACATTGCAAAGGCCTCGCAAAGTGGTTGTGATGCCGTTGGGGGGCCAGCTGCCTGAGAAAGCATGTCAGTTCATTTCACAATGCTTTCGTGATCCAAACTTGGCAACTGGCTGCCAGCTGGCTGGCTGCCAGCATGCCAGCTAGCTGGCTGCCAATGAAAACAGCATCAATGTGTGAAAAAGAGGCCATGCACATGCTTAAGGCAAGTCTATCTGTTGAATACAAAATGCAAATTCATGTTCATTGGCAGCCAGCTAACTGGCAGCCAGAATGTGTTGTGGACTGAAAGCATCGTGTGCCTCATGAAAAACAATGCATCTGATTGCTTTGTTTTTGCATGGCTTTTCTCACTGATGACCTTCTGAGGCTTGGGCAGGTCCTGGGCGGCCCTCCTCAGTCATGGCAGGCATATAGATTGCTTGCCACAAGCTTTCACTTAGGGGCACCTGAAAGGCGTTGGATAAAAAAAAACGCAGCTGCATCTTCACCAAGCCAGCCCACAACAAGGGCTCCAATCAATACACATGGCATGCTGCCAGAGAAATGGCATGGTTTTTGGCACTGTTTGAAACCTGCTGGGCCTCATGTCGTTATGAGGTCACCCATCTCAAAAGCAGCGCAAGCCTTGTACCGCTTCTGCAGTTGCTCGAGTAGCTGCATTGCTTTCACGTCCTGGCTGTGAACTGGTCTCATGACACATGAGCGTGCAGGACAACGTTTCAAGCGCTTCTTTTGCAAACCCGGTCCAAAACAATCTTTCCTGCCCTTGCTGAAGCCCTGCCCAGTTTCCCAGTTTACACTCACCCATGACTCCTGGCTGCCCTTGCCCATGTCTTCCCCAGAGACCTGTCAGGTGCAAGACTTAGCACTTTCATGAGCAAGATCGCTACAAACTCATGGGCAACATGCACTGGCTGCCAGCTAGCTGGCTGCCAGAGAGAGTGTGAGATGCCCATGCGGCCTCTTTGTCACCATCAGGCGGTGCCTCAGGATAGCAAAACGCAAAGGATTCCAATGGGCCTGAGAAGCCGTGCCTTCTTATGAACTGAGTCAGGTTCAGCCTGCTTTTGCACCAGACCAGTCAAAACCCTTTTAGTCGGTGCAACAAAAAACGGAAGCAATCCATGCGCCTGCCTTCAATAGAAAGGGCGTTTGTTGCCAGTTCTTGACTAAGTTTCCGACTGCAAAGTAAAAAAGCATGGGATGGCAGGCAACATATCAAAACATCACAACACATCACATTGCGAAGGCCTCGCAAGGTGGCCGTGACGCCGTTGGGGGGCCAGCTGCCTGAAGAAGCACGTTAGTTCATTTCACAATGCTTTCATGATCCAAACTTGGCAACTGGCTGCCAGCTAGCTGGCTGCCAGAATGAGATGCTATCATGAACAAAAATTGGCACTTGGCTGCCAGCTAGCTGGCAGCCAATGAAAGCAGCCTTAATGTGTGGAACGCCCAGGCCTCACTGCCCAGCCCTTGGCTGGCCTGCAAGCAACGAGTTTATGCTCCAGCGCCCTCCCTCTTATCCAATGCATGTTAGGCCAACAGTAGAAAGGTTTGCAATGAACTAACTTGCAAAGGTTCTGACCGCGTTTTGTGTTCTGGGAAACATGGCTGCATGGCCGGGTGCCAGCACACAGGGTATGCTGCCAGAAAATGACATTGCTTTTGGAGCTGTTCGTAGGAACCCTTACACCAAGAGGTTTTTGAGCTCAAAAGAGCCCAAAACAACCATGTTTGAGGCGCAAGGTGTTTGAAACCTTGACTGTGAAATCTGGGGCTAACACATCATGAACGCCTGGGAAGTTGCCTTGAAGAGCAACCAAGGCATTCACAACATGAATGCAGCAAGATTTGATTGTTGGCCAAGGCCTTGCCGTCCAGCTCTGCCACTGCCTGATGATGCTCTCCCATGAGCAGCACTCACACACCAGCTGGCTGCCAGAATGATACACTCTGGTGATCTCAGCTCTGCAGTTGGCTGTGGCCTGCGATGCTGCTTCCTGCTCTGCCTGCAGGCTGTGAACTGGTTTGAATCAGAACCACAATCAGAATCATAGTTCAGGAAGCTTTTCTTAAGCCAATCATATTTCAGGGATAATTGCACAGCGCCAGGCCTGGCAAACTGGCTGTGATGCCGTTGCGGAGCCAGTTGCCTGAGGAAGCATGTTAGTTCAATTCAAGATGTTTTCATGACTTAAACTTGGCTACTGGCTGCCAGCTAGCTGGCTGCCAAAATTAAATGCTATCATGAAAAAAGGAAATTGGCTGCCAGCTAGCTGGCAGTCAATGTGCAAATGTGTGGAAAGCTCAGGCCTGATTGCTCACCCCTGCAGCGGCCTCTGTTCAATCATCTTGTCCAAAGCATGATGACAACTGAGGCTCCAGCCTTGGCCTCTGCTGCCTCCTGTCCAATGTTTTCTGCTTTAAAAAGCACTGCTGCAAGACCAGCCCTGCCTTCTCTGCCTTCCTCCTTTCTTTTCTTCTCGATTCTTTGGCATTTTTCGCGTCCAGCCTGCAAGACATGTCAAACAGCTCAGGCTCCTGCAGCCCAAGCATAGCTCCAGCCTGCGCCTAAGAGCTATCTCAGCTTCTGAGGTCCCTGTCCACTTCTTGTAGGACGCCACACCCGACATGGCTGGCAGCCTGCAATCAGACTGACTCCTGAGTGGTTGTTACATGCAGTTTGTTGTGCTGGTGAGTCTTCTTCTGAAAGTGTTTGTGAGAATGCTTTGGCAAGTGCCACCCTGTGAGCTGTCCATTGGAAGCAAATTGAACTTTGTCACTCACTTGATCTCCGCGATCAGCAGCAGTGTGAATCAGCAAATTGCTAATGAGCACCCAATGAATCACGCAACGCATGCAGCAAGAACTCAGGCACTGACATTGTAAAATTGATCCCAATGTTGCTGTGCACAGCGGAGACCTCCGTGCAACTTGTTCAAGAAGCATGATGCAGAATGGCTGCCAATTGTGTTTTTTCTTCTTCTGCAACCCTTGCCACACCTAGAGCGACAGCATCCAAGAAGGGTTTCCAGCAGACCTGTATCTGAACCAAAACCTTTCAGAAACCATTTATGCAACGCCCTGCCCCCCTTGCCCTGGGTTGAACCTGGGAACTGTTGCTAGCTGCTAGAAATTGGTCTTGCTTTGGACTCCTCCAAGCATGCTGTGGGCTGGATTAATAATCGCCAAACTGTAAATACCGGCCAATGTGCGCATGGCTTGGCAGCCCTGCTGGTCTCCATGGTTGTGAAGGCTGCAATTTGTAGAGATGAAGAGCTGTGAGAGGTGTCCAGTTTGCAATGTGCTGTTTGCGCATAGACTCATGGACTCACCTTGGAGTTGCTGGCCTGCGTTTTGTGAACAGCCAATGCATTCAACCAAGCAGCTGAAACAGCAACTGCATTAAACCAAGCAGCTGAAGTGCGTTGGACCCAGCAGCTGGGGTGGTAAGAGCAGCATGCAACGTTGACCGGTCACATGTTTAACTAAAGGGCCGTTCACTGCCTGTGCAGATTGAGTTGCCATGGCGCCTATGAAGAAGATAAAAACAGGACAAGCACCAGCTCTTTCAGTTCGTTTGTGGGCAGAATGGCTCAAATTCATTGGCAAAATGTGCGGTGCTCGACTCCAAGTCGTGCTGGCGTTCACAGGCTATTTCGGCCTTCGAACAGGAGAAGCTGTGGCCCTGAAAGTGGAGGACATCAACGTGCAAGGCGATGTGCCCAAGATCTCCGTCACTGGACAGGTCCGCGGAGCAAAAAAATCTCCTGGAGATGTGTACATCAGGAAGCAACACATTGGCTGGGTGAAGAAGCTCATGAAAGATGGACTGACAGTTTCCCAGACCAAGCGGCACAAGCATGGCAAGGGAAGATTGAAGAAGGTGACCTTTGAGAAAAAGTACACAGTGCCCAAAACCGGTTGGATGTTTCCAAGCCGGCAAAAATCAAAGACACCGCACTTATGCTACCATGCAGTGTACACACAGGTGAAGCGGTGCGCCCCGCTGTTTTTGCAAAGTTTGCAGCGACAGGGGAAAAAACACTCACCTGATGTTGCGCGCCTACGTCCGCACTCAGGCCTGGTTCTGCAGTTGTCTTTTGCTAGGCAGGCAGTTAGCGCGCTTGTCTGCTGACAGGCCGGGCTACACTAATTACAGAGCTCATGGGTGAAGGCGTGGGCTTGGCAATGAGTATGAAATACGCGCGCTTGGCTCAGTGACGCTGGCTTGCAAGCAAGTGTCATTCAATTCTGCACAGAATGCACTACAACTTAGGCGACATGCACCTGGCTCTGTCAAAGTACATCTTCGATATGGAAGACTGACCATGGACGATGTCAAGGAAGCGTGTGACAGAGCAGGGGCAAAGAATAAGGCCTACAAACAAGGGAAAAAAAAGTGGGCAGACTGCACCACAAATGAGCTGCTCCTCGAAAAGAAGGCCATTGAATGTGAGTTGGTCAAACGCAAGAAGCAGAAAAAGTGAGCCTCAAATAGCCTCAACAAGTCAACGCAATGATTACTTGTTGAGATGGCTGCTTTCTGAGAGCCAGAGGAACATTGGGAGCAATGCAAGTGCAATGTGAGAACACAAATTGAGCGCACAACAAAAGTAATCTTAGCGGAGCGCACAAAAAAAGTAATCTTTAGGCCTCTTAGATTACTTCATGGCAGTTTACTTCCTTGCTTTCATGACTTCCTGCCCGTGTCGCGATCGGTTGATCGGTTTCATCCAACAGCCCGTGATCGGTTTCACCCAACAGCCCACGGCCCGTGACCTGCCTAGCAGAAGTGAGGGGCGCAAAATAGAGCTGCCTTCTTCCAGGCCGCCAGCAAGCTGGCGGCCTGGAAGGCAAGACGTGGCACTGGCGGCCAGCAAGCTGGCCGCCAGGCCGTGCCTGACATCACTCTGACTCAGATCAGTGCCCACAACAGCTCACTGCTGCATGCAAGTGCCTGGCCAGGCTTCGCTGCCTGAGGCACGAATTTGACAGGGAGGCAGGACTCCCCTGAAACACTCCTGCTGCAGTCACACAGCTTGGGGCCTGGCTGCCCACTGTCAGGACTTTGCACTCCTCCACTGCCAAGACCTGTTGCGCATGGATGAGTGACTGCCAGCAGCAGCCCTGGCTGCCAGCCCCTGACTTGCCATCTCACTGGTGGCCAGCCAAGGCAACACGAAATGTGCAGCTGGCACCAGCTAGCTGGCAGCTGGCACCAGCTAGCTGGCAGCTGGCGCCAGCTTGCTGGCAGCCAGCCTCCAGCAGCCAGCCTCTGGAGAAGAGGCCAAAGCCTCAGAGCGTTGCCCATTGCCTTTTGATGCCTTCTGCAAAGGGAGCAAAGGTTGGTTTAGGGCTTGTAATATGTTTCATTGCTTCATTCTCAGTCTTCCATTGCCTTTCTTCATTCTTAGTCTTCCATTGCCTTTTTATTCTCAAGCACAGCAGGCGGTCTGGCAGGCATGATACCCACTGCTTTTGCAACATTTGTGGTGCCCATTGTCGTGCCACCCAGAGGGTCCCTGCCCCATCCTGAGCCGCAACGCCTTGCGGTGCCCATTGTCGTGCCACCCAGAGGGTCCCTGCCCCCTCCTGAGCCGCAACGCGCGCCCCGACTCCAAGCTGGAGCCTTCAGCAAGGCAGTGGCCGCCATGAGGTTGCCGAGCAGCTACCCGTTGCCAAGCCCTGATGCTCCAACCCCAAAGGAGCTGAGGCCTTCTGCTCCAACTCCAAAGCATCCCTCTTACCCGCCACCTGCTAGGTTGCTGAGCCGTGTTGTTTCAGCTCCTCTGCACCCACCACCTACTAGGTGGCTGCGCCCGCCCAGAGCTCCTGCAATGTGGCAGCAGGAACCATGCAGCCCTTCATCGCACAGCTGTGCGTCCACAGGGCCCGGCGGGCCACCGACAGAGCTGGCGGACATGGAGATGGAGGAGGTGGAGGTGGAGATGAAGCAGGAGCCTGTGGAAAGGAAAGGGAGGATGAAGCAAGGCCGTGTGGAAAAGGAGAAGCAGAAGAAACTGAAAGAGAAGACGGTGAAGAAGTTCCCGGTGAAGCAGAAGATGAAAAGCGAGGAGGTGGCCTGGCAGAAGAAGATGAAAAGCGAGGAGGTGAAGAAGCCAGTGCAAAAGAAGATCAAAGAGGAGGAGGTGCAGGAGCTGGCGGAGAAGAAGAAGACCCTGCAAAAAGAGAAAGGCGAGGAGGTGAAGAAGCCAGTGCAAAAGAAGATCAAAGATGAGGAGGTGCAGGAGCTGGCGGAGAAGAAGAAGACCCTGCAAAAAGAGAAAGGCGAGGAGGTGAAGAAGTTGAAGGCTACAACACTGGTGAAGAAACAGGAGAGCTCCGGCAAAGGTGGAAACATCAAGTCGCTGAAGCATGGCACAGCGGCACTGGAGGAGAAGATGCAGAAAGCCTTCGACAAGTTCAACCAGAAGAGGCTGCAGAGGAAAGAAGAAAGCAAGCAGAAGGAGCAGAAGGAGCAGAAGGAGCAGAAGGAGCAGAAGGAGCGGAAGGAGCATGAGAAGCGTATCCTGGAGAAGGAGCTGCAGACCAATGAGGCCAATCAGACTGCAGGCCAACGCACTCGTGAGGCCAGTCCAAAAACAACAAAGCATTCTAGGGCTCCACTTTTGGTCTGGTTTGGTCTTTGCTGGGCTCGACTTTGAACCAAGGGGCTTTCCATTTACCCCAAAGGAGCGCCCCTGGGCTTCAGTAAATCCAAAAGTAGAACTCCAGATTCCCAACCAGGGCATTACTTGTTCAGTACAAACATTGCCCAGCGTGCTCTCAAGCCTACAATCTCAAAACTGTGCCCTGAGGAAGCAGCCCTGAAGAGAATGATGACCTCCATCGGCAAGGGCAAAGGCTTCAGTCCTGGGAAGTGGCCACATCTTCAAGAAGGATGATTCTGATTTCATGTCACTGCGTGCGTGAGAAGTAAAAGATTTGCTGGTGTCTAACTGCCACATGTGAAACTGACTGTTGCAAAGCATGCTGCTGGTGGCAGCTTGAAGCAACTTGATGCAAGGTGAGCAGCTGGCCGGCTCCTGATACTGGCACTCTGGGCCATCAGGCAATCTGGGGGTGCACCAAGCAGCGGTAGAAAGTTGAACAACATCTGCTTGAAACTTCTTCTGGACTCAGGCGGCCACAGCATCAGCCAAATTCTTGGCCAAATACTTGGCTGCCAGCTAGCTGGCAGCCAAGCATCATCAAGCAAGTGTGACACTGGCAAACAGCTAGCTGGCTGCCAGTTGGAAAAATGTAGCCTGCAAGCTTGAATAAATACATACCCTTTTTATGAAAAGCACTGATTTTGTTTGAAAAATGCTGTGGTGTCCTGGGTGCCAGCGCTTGGTATTGAAAAAGTCATGACACTTTACTGCACCCATTCATTTTTTTCATGGGGGGCTCAGCTTCCACAGTATGCATCTGTCTCACTGGTGGCAGTGAAGAGTGAGCCCACTGTGCAAACGCGCTCGCATTTTCCTTTTAGAGTCATGCTCCTTCACTGATTCATGTGGATCGTTGGGGCTCAGCTTCTACAGTGTGCATGAGGTTTCACTGGTGGCAGTGGAAGAGTGAACCCGCTGTGCCAACGGGCTCACATTTTCCACTAAAAGATCTTCATGCGTTGGCATTCTTGCCAGTGGGAGTTGACCAAATGCCAACTGCAAAAAAATGAAAACACCAGATACAAATGAAAACCCCAGATGCCTTGGCACAAGCTTCATCATGGGAACCGGTTTTGGGCGCAAGTGGTCCGGCTCTTGAGCCGAAGGGCTGCCTCGAGCTTCTCATCCAAGACGTTGCCGAAGGCGTTGGTCACTTGGAAGCCGGGGGAATTCTCTTGGCCCCAGCCGCGGCCGTTGGTCAAGATGGAGCTCACCATCACCACTTTGCCCACCCCGGCCTACGGGGCGCATGGACTTTTATGGACGGTGGGGGTAGCTTTCTCTTTGGCTTTGATCTCCATGGCTTTGGGAAGGTGCGGCCAGAAACCAGTGGAGCCAGTAGCGGACAGACTTGCTGGTGGAGGGGGACAATCAAAGAACATCCGCAAAGTGAAACGCAAGTCATGTGCGCGAATTCTGTTCATGTTGATACACCTACCCAGGTTTGGTGTCGCATGGGGCTTGGAATCATCCCCGAACCCAAGGACCAAAACGAACACGTGTCTTGTTCTAGATGGTACCCCCCCAAAATGGTGCAAACGGTTGTCCTTTTGGTTTCCCTTCCACGAAAAAGGGTGTCCTCAGAAAAAGACACGCCCACATCGCCGTTTGGGGAATCACCCACGCCCAACTGCAGAGGTTTTCAGTGTCCCAGCGTGTCCTTCTTCGCGGCATCCACCAGAGCCTTGGTGCCCAGGTTGTCCACCTTGTGGGCCTCAGAAACGGTGCATAGGGCAAACTGTGTTCTTCCCAAAAGACCCTGGCTGCCTTGAAAGGGACACCCAAGGGGTTGTTCAAACCATGTCGCTTCAACACAATTAAAAACAAGGAGGCGGCCCAACCTTGGTGCAAACCCCCTAGGCCAAGGAATCGTTGGAATTTGCGTGCCCCTCCGTGAGCCACCGACCCGACACGTTCCACCTGCAGTCTGTGGCCAAAGGGAACCAGGGCACCCTTTTGTCTCTCCTGATAGGGAAGCCCTCCGGGGAACCCCCTCCACATGGAAAAACATCGGCGATAGGTCTGGGGCCAAAGGGAACCCCAGCACTTGCCTCCTCGTTCATGGCGAAGGGATTGCCGGGCACAAAGCCGGTGGCGATGACCAAAGCGTCGCAGCCGCTCCTGAAGGGCATTGCCGTGAGCTGTTTGATTGACCTTGCGCGGAGTGTGCTAGTGGGGACTTTGCCCATTTGTTTCCAGGCTCCTTTCTTGGAAAGAGTTTGAAAAGAATGAGAATCAACCCCTAGAAGTGTGATGGAATCTGGGTATCAGTCAAACCAGAAGCATCACGTTTCCTTGAACTTGGACATCAGTCATATTTTTGGATGGTGCTGGATAATCTGGAAAAAAAGGCAGAAACCTCACTTATGCTTGGATCCCCAAGGGTACAACCCTGTAAACCCTGGTGCAGAAGGGAGACCTTCTTCGGGCTGCCCATGTTTCATCCACCAAACCAAAACCAGTTACGAGTAAATGGTCTGCTTTCTAGGCAGGCCGCATGTTCTTTGGGCAGCGAGACACACATGAAAAGGTTGTTTGCCAATGCGCGTGTTGGAATACAATGGATTCTTTCGCGCATTTGGCAGTGGGGCGGGTGAGGGGCGGGGTACTCAGTTGTTTAGTGGCACAATAGTTTCGGACAGTTGTAAGTTGAGTTACTAGCGAGTTGAGTTGAGGTGAATAGTTACTAAGGGTCCTGGGGCCTCACAAGGACCTAGGGGCAAGTCACACACCCCGACTTTCTTTGGGCAACCAAAATCCCATCGGCCTTGCGGATATTCGTTTTCAAGTTGCGCGATTCTCTTTGAACACTATATGCAAAGCTGGATCTAAATGTGAAGTATTACAATCATCATTCCCCGATCCTGGGCTGCCCTCAGATCCCCTGCTAAAGGTTTAACTTTCAGTGAGTTAAATGGAAACCACCACTAAACCCTAAAAGCCTATAAAGCTATGGAACCGGACGGCTGGCCACCAAGGTTCATTGCTTGGGCTTCAAGTACCCTTGAATGATGCAAGCTGTATTCCAGTTCAGCGGCTTCCCTGGAGCCAAGGCTAAAGCCCCCACCGCTCGCGAGGAAAGATTCGGACTGTACGCTTTTGCGGGGTCTCAAGGCCTTGTTGGCTGCCAAGTTTAGCTGAGGACCATGAAGTGTCATGACCTTCCGGTGGATTTCTCTTGCTACGGCTCTTGTAGATTGAGGTCAGGTCTCAAACCGGGGTATGAGTATGAGTATACAGCGACGCTGCAAGCCTTGAACAACCAAATAGTAGAACCTTCTACTAAAAGGGCGAAGAGGAAATAGTTTTGGGCGCTGCTCGAGTGAGTTCAATGTGCCACAGTCAGAAGACCCCTCTACTTGGGTCGGTAAGACTGATCAAGCTCTGGAGATGTTAGACCACTTGGCGGCCGGCCCTCAGCCGGGGCGGGTCGGGAAATTTCAGGCAGTTCTGTTTTTGTGGTTGGCGCACACCTCACAGCACATCCTCCGGTTTGTTGGGCTGCTTTGTTTCTGCCTGAAACTGCCTGAAATTCAAACCTGTTGCGGCGCCCCCCCGCTAAGGGCTATCGGAAACCAATGTGAGGGTTCCTAGAGGAACCGTGATTCTGACCCACGTGAGGTCTGACCATGGCACACACGGGTAGCTGCGATTCACTGGTTGACACCCAGGCTGCGGAAAGCCATTTACCAACTGAGCAAACCAGGGTATGACTGCGGGTTTATCATTTGTCTGTTTTGTTCAACCAGGGTTTGATTGATTTATTGGCCTCCAGAGGGCCATGACCTTTCCTTCTTACGTAAGTGTGTAACGGGAAAACAGTGCCTGAAAGTCTCTTTAAGTTTGCTCTTCACAGGTATGTCCTGCGAAAGCGTGCCGGCACTCACGGGAAACCACTGAGAGTCTGGGTATGTGTTGGGGTATGCAGCAAGGGGCAGGCAACCACCAAGCCCCCTGGCGGTTTTGTTCATGTAAGGTAGGTAGCGAAGGTATGCAAGCGGGGTATGTAACGAGCCAGCAGGTCTTGTTACATCACAGATATGTAAAGAATGTCCGCCCAATTTTGCCGAGCCGACTTCAAGCGGGTTGGGGTAGCCCCCCACCCCTTGTTGCGATCTGGTGGCAAGGTCTCCGCGAGTTTGTCCACCGAATCCTTGGCCACGTCCAGCGGTTTCAAGGACACGCCCGTGGTGTCCACCGCTTTGACCTCGTCCACCATGGCGCCCCGGATGGCAATGGACCTGGGTATCCCGGAAGTGAGAAACCCGTTGACCGGACCAGAACTTGGCCCCACAACAAAAGGCGCAGCCACAGAAATCACGTGTTCAGATTCTGCCTGTCAAAAAATAGCAAGGTGTTTGGAGATTCCGGGTTGCCCCAAAGATACGGCCTTTGCAGGCTTGTTTGGAGGAACCCCAGGGAGAAGGCAGAGGGGGAGTGGCGACCCGTTGCAAGAAGCGACAACTTTCTTACCGAATGACCAGTGAAATGCTGGGCACCTGGGATTCGACCCCCAAAAGTAGTTTCGAGAACCCATCAAAATGCAACCACTTACCCTTTGGGTTTTCCTGTTTTGACACGGAGCCACACCCGCCCCTTGCAATTCAACCTCGCGCTTCGTAAAACGAAACCGAGGCGCGACTTGCTCAGCTCCTTCTGCGCCTTCGTCACATCACGCACGCCCCCGAGCACTGCCACCTGGGCGTGCAACATGTTACTTTTTTGGTTGACCAGTGGGATTATGTGGGACCATAAACGGGTTTAACCTTTAACTTTCAACCTTCCTTCAAAGCACACATGTTGCACAGTTCACCTGCCCCCTCTATTTTACCTTTATCGGGGGGCGGGGGTAGGATTTTTCGGGAAACACCCCCATTTGCTGACTTTGATAACCCCCCCCCCCGCCCCCAAAAAAAAAGAAAGAAAAAAAACAAGGGCCCAGTGAACGACCCGAGGCGGGTGAACACAAATCCACCCAGCTCGCCGTCCAGCCACGGAGTCCGTCTTGCTGAGCCGCTCCACGATGCGCCGCCCCGTCTGCCCCGTGGCTCCGGCCACCAGGATGGTCTTGGGAGCTGCCATCGCCTCAACGTTAGGCGACCCGTTAAAACCAAATCCATGGGGTTTGCCTGGTAAACGGAACAAGCCAATCTAAGCCAGTGCCGGATGCTTTTTTCCACCCCTGCTCCCAACATAGCATTTGTGGGATACCTGCAAAAAAAAGGTCCGCTTCAAGGAACCCTTTGACAGGTGCCATGTTAGTGGGAGAGAGTGTAAATGGAAGAAAGCCACTCTAAGCCAGTGCGGAATTGTTTCTATCTAGAAAGGATATGTATGGTTCCTACGATGGATTTGGCTTGCAAGCCACAGGAAGAATGCGTGTGTCTAATTGTCCAGATTATGTCTCACGATCTGTTTGATTTGTCATTATTTGGAAACTCGCCTTGTTCTGTAATGCTTGCTTGCTTGTGTGTTTGTTTGTGTGTGTGTGTGTTTGTTTGTGTGTGTTTGCTTGTGTGTGTGTTTGTGTGTTTGTTTGTTTGTTTGTTTGCTTGTTTGCTTGCTTGCTGGCTTGCTTGCTTGTCTGTCTGTCTGTCTGTCTGTCTCTGTCTCTGTCTCTGTCTGTCTGTCTCTGTCTCTGTCTCTGTCTCTGTCTCTGTCTCTGTCTCTGTCTCTGTCTCTGTCTCTGTCTCTGTCTCTGTCTCTGTCTCTGTCTCTGTCTCTGTCTCTGTCTGTCTGTCTGTCTGTTTTGTGTTTTTTGTTGGTGTGTTTGTGCTTGCTTGTGTTGCTGGCTGGCTCGCTTGTTGCAAGGGTCTCAAATCAAGCATCTCATGACTGAGGCTGGTGTCGGCATGTTCAGTGCTTACACTGGCACACACTCAAATCCAGTTCTTTGAATTTACGAAGAATGCCATGAAGGTTAGGGGGTGGAGAAAAACTATCATTACCCCCCATGAAGCCAGATACCCACAGTCACCTCCTACATGGCCATCAGTGAGTTTGGGCGCTCCTCACATGTCTTGCACAGCACCAGGGTTGCGTATCCCCAAACATCTCCACACTCATAGGTAACTCCGCTTGAAATTGACTGAGCAGGTGATGTTTGAACACCCCAAAAAGGGCACATTTTGAGACCCCGGAATCTGAGCGTCCCTCGCCTCCATGGGGGACGATGCCAGCAACAGGCCGCCCATCACCAGGCCACGCCGGTACCCGACCTGTGGAAAGTTGACAAAACGGCCTGTGATGCCAAAAGTGGATCCCGCTCCCCATGTGAGCTACAAGGGTCCTTGGATAACTAGAGTGGGGTCGCAGGGTACTCAACCAATTTGCCTCACGAGCATGGGAGAACCATGCATGTGTGCGAAGTATTTAGCACCTGTTGCTTTACTAGTGAGGAGGGCCTTCCCCAAGGGCGACTCACAGAAAGTTGCCTTTCGAAACAAGACGAGAAGACGCGGCTTCCACAGGCCTCCCGCTCGCGCGGAGCGCGCTCGGAGGATTCCAGGCGCTGATTCGACGCGGCATTCGGCACGAAGGCGAGCTGCGCCAAGCAAAGGACGAAGGCCAGGGCCAGGGCCGCGGCAGGCGAGCGACGTCTCGCCATGACTAGAACCGAAGCTTGAGCCAAGGACACCAAGTTCGAAGCCCGGAACCAAAAGAATCAAAGTTTGACAAACCCTTTTGATTTCATGTGCTTGAGCAATGCTAATTTTGGGGCTGAATGGTGCTAAGAAACTTATAAGGCAAAAGCATATCTGAAAGGAAGCCAAAAGCGAACTTGCAGCAAACCACTTGTTTGGTGAAAGGTCGCTCTGTGTGAGGGCACCGTTATGTCCAGTTCAGTTCATGTTTGCTGGTCGAAAGATACATTTAATTAAATGAGTGAAGTCTGGCAATACTGGATTATTAACCAATACACCAAACTATGAACAACCAAAATCTGGAGTTCCAACATGATTTAGCATGACTGCATATGCTTGATGCCACATATCACAACAATGCCCGGCCTGTACCCGCGCCCGAACTCCAAGAAGGGCAAGTGAGCCTTCCGCACCATCGCCACGGCTCCCCTGGCAGATGTGTTTGTCGTATTCAAGCCAGCTGCAACCAGCGACCTGGTAGAAAAAGAGTGAATCCTTTTCGGGTTCACTGTTATTCACTGGAGAACCAACCACACACGGCGAGGGATGAGGGTATTGCTTCAAGCACTCATGAGAAACTCAGACATGTTTGCTTACCACTAAAGTTTCAAAGGCTCAAAAGTCCCAAGCGCCTTCAAGCCCAAGAAGTGGAGAAATGAGAATCTCTTGCGGTTGTTTCGGTGTCTTCAATCAACGCGGTGCACGAGACCATATATACGGGGTGTAGAATGATGTATATATATATATATAACTATATTTGTTTTTATATAGAAAAATGTGATACATCTGTGTATGCAAATTCTAGAACACTTTAGTTTATCTGTAAGTGCGGAGTCTGTCTCCCAATAAGAGACATTTTGTTGGTTGCCTCGGTTGCGACATCTTGCACTAGCATCACCAGCCATGGACCTCAACACTCTTCTGGTTGCTTTTGGTGCGCACTGAAAGTGAGGGGATTCTTTCTTCAAAAAGGGATTCAAAGGGTACATCAAAAAGTGCAAAGGCATAATACCCCTAGTCCAAACCCCGGGGCTGGCCGAAGGGGGGCTATGGTTTACTTCTGGTGATGGCCAAGCCACCCCCCCAGTTCGCCCTGTTGGATCCACTCTTGGGCCATGGCGTTCGTAGGAAATAGTATGTAATGTGCAGATTCCGCTTATTGGGACCTCAAAGTACAAGATCGATTTGGAGGCAGGTGACTGATCCCGCCTGATCTCCACGTCTGCAGACTTGATGGATAAGCCATGCTCCGCCGGCATATAGCCGCAAGGCATTGTGCAGTTCCTCAGCGAAGAACTCAGTCCCAAGGAATCCTTCGGGGCCCAAAAGTCCTCGGGCACGAAAGTTTCCTTGTTTAGGGTCGCTTGGTCTCTTGGTCTCTGTGTAGTTGTGACAAGTTACTGCATCAACCAGGTCATTGATGACTAATTGATGATGCATCGTTGATTCGGCATGGATGACTAACGAGAATTGTTGTTTAGGCTTCGTTGATGCTTCATAAACAAAGAAATCAATACATCAGCGATTTGTTTGAGTATTCACGGCACAGCCACTCATGATTCATCCATCTGTATGGTGCGGCGAGTTCATGAAACAGCGATCCGAGGATGACGATTGCTTGATGGCAATGATGACTGACGATGCGTACAGTATATGTCTTCGATTCATGCATGTCTGTCGGTGACGGAAGCAGCGGTTGCGGCTTGGCCCTTGCATTCTCGGCATCCGTCAAGCCGGCCAGTTCGATTGTCATGGGCGCTGCTCGCATGGGGGTTCTCAAAAAAGTCGACCCGTGGTTGGATGGTTTTCAGAGGAGCTCCAAGGAAACAAGCTATTTCAGGGGGTCAAGAAACACACAAAAAGACATCCAGTTGATTAATCGGCTCTTGGCTGACTTCTGATCGGGGGAGAAGTCCCTTTTTTGGTCGGGAGCCGAAATGGGAGGCACAACCCCTCGTTGATACAAGGGAAGCCCATATCTGTGCTATTGAAACCATGGGGGGGAAGATAGCTCCCAGAAAACTCCAAACAGGTACCCTTTTTGGGTTGAGGAAAACCAAAAGGAGCCTTCAGGAATGGGTCTCTTTTGAGAAACTCCCATATACCCGCTATACCCAAATGCCCCGTTTTTGTGACAGGAACACCACAAGGAAACCAACCTTCGGATTCTGAGTCCTACTGTGGATGGACCAAATCCTGCACCACTTTGGAACAATGAAAAACCATTGTTTGTTGGCATTCACAGGGAAATCATCATTCTAGGGGTTCCTAGCTGGTGGATTCCGTCCATCCACAGTATTTGAGACCCGCCCTCTCCGCCGCGCCACGTCAGGCAGCGGCTGGCGCCGTCACTGCAGCGGCCGGCGCCGTCACTGGGCGCCAGTTGCAGGGCGGTGCCCGACGCGAGAGGCCGCAGGGCCTGCGGTGAAGGTGTGGGAGCCTTTTCCTGGTGCGATAGGCAAGGAATGAGAAATGGAATGACCCTTATAAACCATCCTTCGTGGTTTCCTTTCAGGGGAATGGGTTCATTCCCACCCTGCCTATCGCACCAGTTAGATGATCTAACCTCAGGTTTTTTGGCTTCCTGCCTTGTTTCTGTCTGGCGTCTGCTGAACCGGTTTGCTTTGCCTTTTGGAACCCTCCCCTGAAGGATCAACCAAAGAGCCAAGTTGTCTCGAATTTGGGGTTACAAGGGAAACCAACCTGGAGAACCCAACCGCGTGTCCGAGCTTTTTTTTGGCTGCTTGTTTTTTGTTGCGAGGGATGCTGAGGGGAATGCAAGGGAACAACTAGTTGCAAATGCTTCAACCCGCTAACCAGGACCAAACATGGCTTTCAAGCAGCCCACGACCCGATTCTAACTATTCAAGTCCTTTAGACTGCCCAGAGGAGACCCCAGCCAAGGGACCAAGGTACCTTTTCCGGAGGCAGAAAGGGACCCTTAGAACTCACTGAGATTTAGACCACTCGGTTCTTTTCTTTTTGTGGGACGACTCCCCGTGAATTCTTCAGCCTCTCGCCAATGGGACGTGCTGACTTCCCACCAGTGAGTTGGGATCCATCCGAAAGAATACTCGTTGGGATCCGGTCGTCCAGAGAGGGTAGAATCAGGGTGCCCGATGTGTTCTTTTTTGGTGTTTTGTTTTTTTTGTTTTTGTTTTTGTTAATGTTTTTATGTAGTCCAGTTTAGTAGGGGAACCCGCCCCCCCAAAAAGAAAGGGTCAAAGGGCACTACTGGGGGGATCTGGTTGGTAAACCACCTACCAACTGGTGCAAAGCGGACTTGGTGCATCCACAGTGGTTGGACTCATGTTGACCCCGGACAAATCAGTCTGGAATAGGGGTGTGGCTCCCCCAAAGTTCCATCGGTCCCCACCAAGTACCTGGGTTAATCCTCGGTCACCTGATGCATTCATTGATCCTGGGTTCCCGTTGCCGACTTTCCAAGCCAACTGCAAAAGGAAGCTGACTTTACAGCGACACCCTCTCCCAAACAAGTTGGGAAAAGGAATCGCACCAGGTGTCTGGGGGCGTACCGACTTGCGGCCATTTTCCCGTGCGCTTGCTCTTCCCTTTTTGAGCAACAGGTCGATCACCTTTTGTATGTTTAATGGGAAGCACATTGATTTCAAAAGGTCTACCGGGCGATTCCAAAAAGTATACGAAAGAAATCTTCATGGGCGACGTTGCAAAAACGTCGCCCTTTTGCGACATCGTGATGCCCTCGGGCACCGGACATGGGAAAAAGGAAAGCCATTCGATTGGGATCCGTAGCTGGTGGGTGTCTGGGATCCGTACCGCGCCTCGGAGAAGTAGAGGTGCAGCCCTTCCCCCCCCTCATCCTGGTGGAAGTCGCTCATGGGCGCGCCTTGACCTCCGAAAATATAACACAAGCAGCGGACGCTGGAGACGGGGAAGTCACAAAGAGTATCACTTCCTACTGCCAAAACGTGCCTGAACTTTGTGTCTTACAATGAAATGGTTTGCACAACAAGTATCAAGTCGGAAACTTGAGAGTGAGTGCCCACTGAGTACCCCCTTCGAGGTAGTGGTAAAAGTGGCAAAAACTACCCGGGTAGTTGTTTCTTTTTGGGGTAGGGGGGTGGGGCGTTTGGATGGTAGCACAGGTTGTCTGACATTCGGCAAATGTGTGGAACATATGTGTGCTAAAACGGGCCTTTTACATGGCCCCTTTTAGGCGAATATTGAAATTGCCCAAAGGAGCAATATCCGAAAAGCCATTCTGAGGACCCCCAAAGGGAGATGTTGAGTCCTGCTTGGGGGTCCTGTGATACTACAGTGATTGATGTCCATCCCTATGACTACTCGGTCATTGTCTTCTAACATCTCCAACTCAAGTTGTGAGTGTCCCATCATGATTAGAGTTAGGCCAAGTTGTAGAATTCATATTTTATTGTTTGCTTCACTTTGAGTCACTGGTAAAGTGCAAAATGTATCCTAAGTCTACCCCAGCCATCATCTCCTGAATCTTGTCTAACTAACATCCACAGCAACATTGGCCCGTGATGGGAAAGGCTCTCGGGCTGAAAGGTCACCGGCAAACCTCTAGCCTTGCGCTTTGGCCATATTCGAAAGCCTCAGAACCAGACCGTACCTCCGCGCCAGTAAAACCCTGCTTACTCTCTTGTGTTCCGCAAAGCTGGTAATGCAAAATCACACTGGACACGTTGACTCTCGGCAGGCACGTCTCAGCGTTCAAAATTATGAATCTTAATTGGACATCCTAAGCAGGAAGTTGCCCAAACCGAAATCACATGGACAATGTTTCAGGTGGCTTCAAAAAGAAACACACCGATCCTCTCATGAAGATGCTTCAACCGCCCACGGGACGCTACCACCAAAAACCGGAAATACGGAAATCCTCAGAAACAACCGCCTTGGGGTACGACAACCTACCACGCACGGAAAACCAAACAAACCAACTTTTTGTTGGCGCCAAGACCTGCGGCCACGCCGAGAAAACCAAAACAAAACTTTGCTGCACTCAGATCCCCCGCTAAAAGTTTAACTTTTAGTGGGTTAAATGAAAACTACCACTAAACACTAAAAAGCTAAAAAGCTAAGGGGATGGCAGGGAGCCACCAAAAAAGACACATAAGACACGTCTGTGCCCCGGGCCATCCAGAGTCACGGCCATCAACTTGGGCGGCGTCAGGTCCCGCGTGAGCCGCACCAAGTAGCTCTGCATCGAGGTGTGCGCCGAAGGGTTGCCCACCTCAGCGCATCCAATGCCGAGCTCCCGAGGCCCGGGAGAAGGGGTAGAGAACTTCCGATCGGTGCGAAATCGGCAGGGAATGAGAACTGGAGTCTGACCAAGAAAAACCATCCAACTGGTGGGTTCGTTTCCTGTAACCCCTGGGTTCATTCCCTCATTCCCCAAGCACCAGCAAGAGGATGTGTTCAGATTCTGTTTCATGATTAGTCTACGTCCATCAAATACAAAACAGTGCCGGAGGGTACAAAGGACACATTGGTGTCCAATATCTGTTTGGGTGATGGATCCTTTGGTGAACATCATCTACGGCGGGGATTCATGTCCACCAACCACTTTGGAGGTGGTTCCCTATTGACAAGCATAGGGAGCCCTTGGGGTTGGGAAATCAAGACGTTCGTTGGCTGTGCTGGAAGCCAACGGAACTCGTCCATGCCATGGAACCCCAGTCAGGTTCCATGAGAGGGGTTACATGTTTTGTTCTGTACGGTGTATCCTCAGCGCAGAAGGTAGCTCCAAGCACTCACACATGTGTTTTATGCGCTTCCGCTTATTTCTGCCCTGATTTTTCTCCCAGTGTGCTCTCCCGGTCGCAAACTGTGGCTTGGTGGTTTGGAGGTAGGGCACCTTCCCGCGAGATCCCCGGTTTGATCAGAGAAACCCAGGCATGTTGTTTGAGTGTGTTCCACCTCAAGAGACGGCCACTTTCAGCTTTTCAAGACCCGGCCGCTTAAGGGACGTCCCTGTTTGCTTTCAGCCAGCCAAAGTGTCTAAAACCCAGTCCAGGGTTAGCAGTTTGGAGAGGCTCCAAAAGAAACGGCCAAACACACGTTCAGGGTGCTGAGCAACGTGGACGACCCGAAACAAGCTTTCCCTACGAAAGAATCCGTCATAAGGTGTGAAAGAAGGTTCACCCGCAGAACCTAACACACCCACAGGTTCTGTAGACTGTTATAACCAACTCGGTCCTCTGGAAGGCACGGATCCAAACTCGAAGCGTTGCCCAGGTGCGGCGTCCTCCACAAAGGAAGCGGGCACTGTGAGCTCGTACTCCACACCTGGCCGAGCCAGGCGAGGTCTTTGGCTTGCAGCCTGCTGAATTGGCTGGCTGGTTCTCGGTAGGGAATGAGGGACCAACCCCCACAAAACAAAACATGGTTTCCAATCAGAGAATCCCCAGGTTCAACTGAGCACCAGCAAGTTGGCTCTGTTGTTTGCTTGTTCGCGTACTCGGCACACAGTCGTGATGTGCGTACTCTACAAGGTTAACGAGGTCCCGCGAAATGCCGACCGGGCTGTCAACTGACCTGACCCCAGTGGAAAGGAATGACACACAGTATGTACTGCGCCCTTGCTAACTAGCGCCGAACATCGTTGCACGTTGCTTGCATGGTGGGGTAGCTTCGCCATTCCTTCCATGAAGCCTTTCCAGAAAGGCACTAAAACGGACAAACCCCGGAAGACTGAATGAAGAAAATTGCGCATCAAACCATCTATTGTATGCTTGACAATGCTATTTACCAAGCATTGTCAAGCCCTCAGGCAGTGACGTCTAGCTGAACCCGGTCTCAAAATAGGCACAGTGGGCGGAAAAAAAACCGTTGCCGTGCTGCATGGGCTGATTATCATACCTTTGTGTAGACATTGATGGTTCTTCACTATGGTGCAAACACTTTACCACCTAACCAAGGCCTCCCCTGTTTTAAGACCAGAAGCTACGTCCATCTTCTGGGGCAAAGCGATACCAGATTTAGATACCATTGCTTTTCAACAATGGCGCGAACACTGACTCGACACCCACAGATCTGGACACAACATGCCATCACCTCTCAGGCTGACATGGGAATCCAAGATGTGGACATCACGTTTGACCTATCAGATCGGTTTCCCCTGAAGTGTCCCGATGAAGTTTGGGCCCCCGGAAAGAGGTGGTATGGGGAACCCGAGGTCCCCCATATTTTGCCCAGGACCTTTGGACCCCAACCCTCCGAGGGACGGCTGACCTTGGGGCCAAGGAAATTGCGCCAGTCGATAGCGATTTGAGGGTCCTCTATGGCAACTGTCTACCAACCCTACAAGTATTCGAACAGCTATGAATTGGATCCCCAAGCAAAGGACCTATAAGGACCTACATGGTGAGCTCGGTGAGCTGGCCATCAAACTGGCAGAATTGTTTCTCTTGATGTACTGTTATCAAGGAATGCTAAGGGGGGTCTATCGCGGGGCTCCATGGCCTCACTAACCCCTTAATAAGTCTTATCCTGGCCTCCTGGCATAGACCCCTCCTAAAGACACCCCCAGGCCCCAATGATGCTAGGGCTTCAAACGAATCCCGCGCCGCACCTGGCAGTAAGGGCTCGGGGGGCTCCACCTCGCGACAACATCCATCGATGCGGGAGCCCAAGACCTCCTTTGAGGCCTTTGGGGGTTCAAGGCCCTCATATTTAAGGGCCCCTAGGGGTGGGTTTTTTGAGTTTGCCCTTTTTCCTTGGTTGAAAGGGAAACCAAGAGGGAAACCACCATTGGTCACCCGATCTTTGACACATATGTAGCCCCCTCTGGTTCTCACTTCCAAGTGGATTGGCAAAAACATGTCCAAACTGTTGTTTGGCGACAGGAAATACAAACAAGAAGGTAACCCCAACTCAGATAAAGTCCGTGAACTCGGGGAGCGAGGGCTACTTCGACTTGGGCTGCTTCCTTTAGCAGCCACTGATCAACCGTTATTGGGCAATATCATATAGCGTGACAGAATACGGGTTCGGCGTGCAAGTGGCCCCGCTTGCAGGACACACCATTCGGAAAGGGTTAACCATGTTTGCATCGAACATTGTTTGGAACTACTCGATACCGCTACCTTTTTTATACGCGCCGATCAACGGCCAGAGTTTGAACCAGCAGAAGCTGAGCGAACAAACTAACATTTCAGGACCAGGGGCGGAAACAAGCACGTCCAGGAGCTACCCGTTGGGTCATGCCAAACAACTTCTCGCAAGAGTGTTCAAAACAAACACTCCTACAGATGTCCAAATTCTGGTCCCAACAAAGGAAGTCTAGGTCCTCCAGTAGAGAGGTTAGAATAAGGCTACCCTTTTTTCTGTAGTCTGTAGTCTATCTTAGAAACCCTCCCATCCAAAAGATAAACTTTAAAAGGGCACCTAGCTGGGGGACCTAGACGTGTACCACACCCAACCGCCTCTCGCGATGGATCGTCGATCGACTGGCCTGCACCAGGCTGATCCTTCGGCCCAAGCGCTCGAAGGTGGCGGTGGGCAGCTGCGCCGCAGAAGCCTCCAGCAGGACCTGGCTCCTGAGGCACCGGGTCGATGCCGTTCGAGCCGTAAAAGTGTGTCTTTTTTGGGGGGGCCCCCAAAATGGCAGAACGGTGTTCTGTTTGGTGGCCCTTTAGCAACACGCAAAAGGAGCAACCTCAGAAAGAGACAGACCCAAAGAAGCCGGAAGCGCTTGGTCCGTGCAAAGAAGTCCTGGAAGGACCTAAGGCTCCTGGAAGGCTCCTAAATGGTAAGCCTAGTGCAAGGGTTTCCAAGGGGAAACTGGGGTGGGGGGACTAAGTGGAGGTTGCTAATTGGGGGCCAATAAAGTGATGGACACCAAGGGTTCTGAGGCTTGGTCGCGCAATTGTTGAAACGACAGTCAATGTGAAAGCTAGAGTTGCTTGCAAGTTGCGCAACTGCAAGGCTCCATGGGCAAGGGGGTGATCGCTACATGGCAAGCAAGCCCAGTTGCGAGGGTATTCCACAGAAAATGGCAGGTTCACAGCTTTGTTGACGTTGGAAGGGGAGCAAAAAACTAAATTTTAGCAGTAAAGTGGGGATTTCCTAAACCACAACAAGCAAAAATGCAAAATGTTTCCCAACAACAACCATGACAAGATGCCACTAACTCCAGTCCGGCAGGGCCCAGCGACTCCGGCTCACTTTTAGGGGTTGACAGGTGAGGAACTTCACGAGACTAAAGAACAACCAATGCACTCGAGCAGCCCTGCGTCCTCCGGGCAAAAAGCGATTTCAAGGAACCATGCATTTTGCGAACACAGCAGACTGCAATTAGAGAAGTTTTAAGAGCGCGGAACAAAATGGAGGGAAGAGCGGAGCCAACGGCGGAGCAAAGGGTGCAGCGAAGACTGGACAGAAGAACGGAGGAAGAGTGGGGAGAAGCCTGGGAGCCTTGTGGGCGATCAAGGGGTGGCGCAATTCGGGGGTGCCCATGCACGAAAAGTCATCTTCCGAAGCCAAATTTCTTAGACCGCAGCCAGAGCGCCAAAAAAGAGAGAAAAAACACACCAACGGCAGCCAACACTTATCTTTTTAGGTCTCCAGTTCTGAGGCCTCCGATTGAAGTTTCTGTGTTAGACCTGTTTAGCACTGCCTGCGACCCCCGGTATGCCCTTATGGTTCAAATACCCATGTTTTGCAGGGTACGATGTCAACGCCGGCGGAACAAGGGAGATGGCTGCCATGGAAAACCAGTTGTGCGTTTCTCCCAGAAATGCACCTGAAGCCTCGGACGAACCCATGTCGCATCCTGCCGCACGCCGGGCCGCAGGAGACCGGAGGCTTCGACACCAGGCGCAAGGTGCTGGACGGCACCACGGCCTCGTCGAACCTCGGAGCCGCTTCATTGGGACCCTCAGGGTCAGGCGTCGATGAGGGTAGAGGCTGGGATAGGCGCAGGAGAAGCCTGTAGCGCTCTTTGCTGGTTTCCTCTACCCCACAGCATCCGACCAAAATGGGCCATTTGGTCACAACCCTTTGAGGTCCAGGTGTCCTGCGAACGCACCCAAATAAGAGGCCAGTGACCCGGAAGGCAGAACAGAAATTGGAAGCCTTTTGGGGGTTGACGGCATTTGGGTGTCCTTTTTGAGAGTACTCCTTTGTTTGGTGGGTTTAAAGAACAACAAACAGGAAAAACACCATGTGTGGGTCCACCAAAAAAAGATGCCAAAGGGACCCATCAAACAGAAACCAGCGGCTGGGTTGAAAACAATATGGGATCCCAAATTTCATGCGTAATCCGTGGGACACCACGGATTAAAACCATGACGGCGCAATAATATTGCGGATTCATACATATCACCTCAGAAAGGAGTCCTAAATCCAGTTCCCCAATGGCAATAGAAAACGAATTGAATCTCACCGACCAAGCGATTTGACACTAAGAGGATACCAAAAATAAGAATTCGGTGTCCAAGTAAACATGTTTTGGTTTTTCGCCCGTTTGACCCCCCGAATCGGTGAATCTGCGCTGTAAAGGCAGACTGCGAGTCTTTCTTTGAGGGTACCTTTTTGAGGTGGTTCTAAACGGAAATCAAAGGGAAAACCCAGAACTCCTGGTTTCCCTTGTTTTGACACACACACACACGCCCATTCAGCTTGCCCCTCATTGCTGGTTGGGATTGGTGTTTTTGAGGCTAGGGGGAGCTTTTAATTTCCGCTCAAGAAGAACCAGGGGTTCAAATCCCGTCACCAATCCAAACCACCAACTAAGGGCTACCTGACCCATGAAACAACGTGACAAAACCACAGGCAAAGTTTCGCCGAAGCCGCTCTATGAAGAAGGTATCGTGCATGTGCACCTCCCGCAGCATCGGCAAGCGTGCCTCAGGGCCTAGGGCAAGCACTCCTTCTCTCAGTTGCCCCAGGGACCCAGAAATATAAGGTTGGCCTTTTGGGGCCATGACCAGAAATGGATCAACAGTTGAAAAAACATCGAAAGGCCGGCTTTTGGTCAAGTGAGTTCATGAAGAAGATCAACGGTCAATATCGGGTAACACATTGGGCCCCATTTTAGCGATGGATGTTTGACCCCAACAAGCTCGACTGTTTGCTTGCTTGCAACATCCCCTTCTTAGGGCTGCATGTGAATGAATATGTGAATTTGAGTGGCGCTTTAGGGCTGGACGCTTCGTTCCTTGGACAACTTTTAGTTTTCCCAAAAAGCTTGGATCATGCTTTGTCGGAAAGGTCTGGGGACCTATCTGTGCAGAAATCATTGAAGGTCTTCGCCATGGGGTTGTCCTTCTTTTAGGGGACCCCCCAAAAAACAAACGGAGTCCAACTTCAAAAAGACGAGCCAACCTTTTCTGGGTTTCTAAGTTCCCCGAGCGATCCATGACAGTTCTTTGGCCAAATCGCCGCGCACGTCCTCGCTGATGCTGAAACCGTCCGGCTCCACAGGCACGGTGATGGCCTTATCCGGACCCCATGCTCTGAGTTTCGTGCTCTGAATCGAAACTCCGGTGGATTGGCTTAAAAGTACGTAGCACAAACGTTTAGTTTACCACTCAAGTGGTCTTCAAAACGCATTTGAATCGTCCAGGAAACAGTGGGTCCAAAGCCATCGAACCTGATAGGTTGCTGGAAGACCAGTGTCCTATGTTTCGACGACTTTCTGGCAGCTTCTACGTTAGAGGGAGGTACAGAATGCTGAATTCAATGGGAGGAGCAGCTTTTGTGGGCACAACACAAGGAGGTAGTTCATCGAATTTATGGGGAGGCTGTTACCAGCTCGCAAGCTTTGGAAGCTTGCGACTTGTTGAACCTGATGGACGCTTCCTGGAAGACTTGTTTGGGGTGTTTTTAAAAATGAGTTCCCTGTTCGCATAGTTTTCAGGGAAAAGCAAAAAGACACCTGCAGTTACCCGAAGAAACACCCACTTTGCTTTAAAGGGGACCTTGACGTGGGTTCGTATTAGAATGTTCAGTGCCCAGGAAGCACCCAGGGCACATCAAAACACTTTCAGTCCAGCCGTGCATAGAAGCCAAGATCAAACCGGCAGCAATACTCCGCAAAATGACTTAGGAACCCAAGAAGGAGCTCCCCGAAAGCAGATGCCTTCAAGTACAACTACTTATTGGGTTCCAGGTTGATCTGCATGAAACTACTGGTGTTTCAAGAAGGGGGCCCTCCTTTCTGAATGCTAAGGGAACTCAATTGATGCTGGGAATGGGAATGGTCACAGAGCCAAATTCATAAACCAAGTAAAACCTCGCAAAACTTGCCCCCGAAGCATGAGGGGCCTGTAAAGAGGCCCTGTGAGCCTTGGGAAAGAGGTGCCTGTAAAACCAGGGCAAAGCAAGCGATCACTGTAAGCATACCGTGTCATGAGCAGGTCCCTTGAAACCAGGGCTCAAGGGACCGAATCAGCCCTGGTGTTCGCTAGGCTCTAGACACATCCAACACAATCACACATCCCTTTGAGTTTCTTGATAGAACGAATTACGCTTGAGCAACGCCTGACAACTAACTTGCGTCTTCCAAGATGGGCATAACTGTGTATATAGGCCTTACGAATACTGATTGTCAAAGCAAGTACAGGCAATAGAACCCGCTTCCTTTGATTGCCAATGGGAATCGGCTTCGGGCGCGGCCTTCTATTTAGCACCCACCGTAAGCACGGAAGAGCGAAGCGTCGGGCCAAGACCATGTTATGGCTAAACCCCACCAGGTGTTTAACCAACCTCAGTCTGGTTGCCCTTGGGCCCAAACCGGTGTGGCTGTGGAAACAAACTTTGCCCATACAAACTCCAGAGTTGCCAAAGCGGCACCGGCGGGTTCTACAGGTAGGCTCCGCTGCTTGGACCCAAGGCCCGATTACGCACAATCGCCCAAAGCTCGATGGCGATTCCTCACTTCTCCCCAACAAATTCGCCTAGGGTTAAAGGTTCAAGATCCAACCCAACAGGAGTCAAGAAAGGGCGTTCGGGTACAAATGGACCATTCTTGGAAGGTGCTGGTGAGGGATCCCTTTAGCCAAAGAGAAGATACCAATAGCTTGGCTTAGGCGCGCGATTCCCCACCAAGTCCATGAGTTCAGCGGTCTGCCGCAGCCTGTAGCTTTCGCCTGACGCCAAGAATGCGTCACCCGAGGCGTTTAGACCAAACTGTTGCCCTGGATCAAGTGACGAAACCTGATGCAAAGTTTGAAGCTTGGAATCTGAGGTAAGCAAACTCGGCATCGGTGTGAGAGGCCCTTATTGTTCGATCAATAGATGTTGAGGCCCAAAATAGGCACACTTGAGAACCCAAAGCCCCAGAAGCCATGGCCTTCCGGCCAGACGGATGCGACCCCCTGACAAGTGCTTGCTTTTGCTGGCACGGGGAAAATGATGGAAACCTAGAAGGTCAAACGGGCAAAAGCCTCCAGTCTGGCAATGCTTTTGTGGCCCGGGTGTACTGTAAAGGCAAAGAAAAGGAAGCAACAGAGTCAAGGGCGTGTCTCGAAATGTGTCGAATGGGACACCTGAGCCCCTTTTTGGAACCAACTAAAGCCTGTGGTTGGGGTCCCAAATCTCCACATTTGGGCATGGGGCCCCTCAAAATGGTGGTTTTCCTTTTGCTTTTAAGACCATCAAACAAAGTCCCTCAAAAGAAGACACACCCACATCTCACGCACGTTTCTAGCCACAGCGGTTTCAGACAGTTTGAGGTCATTATCTTGCCTATCGAACCAGCAAGGCTCCCTAGGTCACCCGAAACAAATGTCACCGCCCCGCGCTCACTGCGTCGCCCAGTAGGGTTCCTTGCTGAAGCGGCCGGCCATGTCCAGTTCTTGAAGACAACGAAGAAGCAACTATCCTAAGGCTCCCTGTTGTGTGTGTTTAGGTGTGTGTCAAAATAGGGGGACCTCCAATTTCGCGCAGGGCAAACAAATTATCCCAACCCCAAGGAATGAGCCTTGAAATGAAGAGTCGAAAGAAACCTGTGTGAGGTCGCCGTCTAATTTGCCCCACACTCCTAGCCGGTGGCCAGTCACTACTCCACCCGCGGAAAAAACAAAAAAAAAACAGCTGCCGCTTTTGGAAGCGTCCAACCGGTTGAAGCAAGCGACTGACCTCGTTGAACGACGGGACTGTCCATATCCGTAGAGAGTGGAACGCCAAGAGGGGCTCTTAGAAGGGTGTGTCTGCTGGGTGGGGGGGGGGGGTTGAATGTCTTCCCAGGAAAGTGAGTGTAGTACCCACCCCACCTAACTCCTGGGCACCTGGGCCCGCTGCAACCTTCTCTGAAAGATGATTTCAATTATGACTTTGTCCAACCCTTGGCATTTGAGCAAACAACATCAACTGCTTTGTTCCAGCCCAAAGATGACAAGAGCCCGACACCTTTAAGAAAAATCACCACAAGCCAAGCACATGGCACGAGTGAAGCGACGTCTGGCCCGCCCCAGCGGGCCCAGCGCAGGCCGCGGCCAACAGCGGGCCTGTCTTGAAGGGCCCATGAAGCTTCACCACAGCTCCCTCCACAGTGGCATCGAAGCGCACCATCGCCTCGGAGTCCAAAATGGGAGAAAATCCCATTTTACTGGCCGATGATTCTACTGTTGTCAAACATTTTATTTGTTTAATTAAAAAAGAGTTGTTGATTGTTGTCTTAGTTGTTGATTGATTTTTAGTTGCTGATTGAGCGCCATCTTCCAAACATAGTTCTGTCGTTTTGGGCGGTAAAGGAAACGAACTCCAGTGTCTGACTTTCCCGACCGGCGACAAGCCTAGGAAGGGGGTTCCCCTTGAGAAAACTCCGATTGGGGAAGGGACTCCTCTGATTTGCATGGTCCGGAAAAAATCGAAGTGAACACCATTCTGGGCAAGCTATCATTCCCAAACCAGATGTAAAGGGACCTTCAGCATGGTTGAGCTTGTCTTGCCTCTGCATCGGTGAGCTTGACAGGATTTGTCCAGATCCCAATCTGTAGAGGGACGCTACAAGGAAACATCCTAACCAACTCCCTTTGCTTGACAGCTTGGTGGCAAACACGGGGAGGTGGGTTGCATAGAAGAATTTGGAGCCAAATTGCCTGCCTTGGTTGTTGCAACATAAATGGACAGTGCTGGCATTGTGTCCATGGCCTCGGCGTGCTTCCTACCTATGTCCTCCTTTGGACACCGTTCGGTGGAGGGGGCTCGGAGTCGTAGGCCTGTTCTCTAAATGGTGACCCTCTCACTGACAAACGTGGAAGTGCACAGCCTCTTTTCAAAGACCGTTTTCCTCTCGGAAAGCCAGCGGGCACACTTGGGAATTTACGATGGCGGGGGAATTTCTGTGCGGCAGTTTTAGTACACTAAAAGAACACGGGTTGAGAGTCTTTGCTGTGAAAAGGGGCCCTCCCTCTGTGAAACGGGCGCCGTGAAATCTCTTCAGTGGAGGAAACCAGGAAACCAAAACCAGTGTGGCATTGGAAGACACTGGAAGCACCCGCCAGACTCCCAGCTTCTCCCGCCTGAGATGATTCTTCCTCCAAAGCCAGCGATCCTAGCACAGCGTCCGGAATGTCAGAACCTTTGAGAGCCAACCCTGAAGGCGAATAGTTTAGTCCCAAAAGGATGCATAGCCAATTGCTCTTGAGTACAAGGCAAACATGGAGGCCGTTGCCAAACAGGGTTTCGTAACATGCAACCATGAAATATGGTGGCATTGACCCGAAAGAGCAAGCTGTGCGCAATGATGGAAGATGTCCTCTTTATCCCTTCTTTGTTGGGTGTGTGAATCACTGGCCTTGCCTCCGTGGAGCCTCCGCGGGTGTTAAGCAGAAGGGAGGGTGCCTAAAGATGCCTACGCACACCTGCCTACGCAACCTGCCTACGCCATGGCTTCCTCCATCAGAATTGGCTACACGGTACTACACGGTGCCTCCGCGGCATAAAGATAATTTCCCCGACGACTAAGCAAATACATCGCGATAACAACTCTGCTCAACGTGGATTGTTGGCTTACTTGCATTTGTCTGAGCAATCGACAGCATGGTGGAACATATACTATGACATATACATGGAATCGACGCGTGGATGCTCAAGTCAATGAAGCTTGCCAATCTGCTAAGAAAACGTCATACCTGCTTGATGAGAAGAACGTGCACGCACAATCTCAGCGTGGGGATGCCATGAAAAATCAAAGTACACATATGATTTCATTATATTGCTCAGTATTAGATCATGTTGCTTCATGAGCTTAAATGATGTCTAACCCCCCCCCCTCTCCGGCGCCCCAAAGATCCCCAAGGGGTTAAGAGTAGAGTATATATATATATATATATGTATGTATATTTATAATCCACATAAGGCCTAATGAGGCCAATTCTAGCCGGGGGATCGATCAGGTCAAAGACCAAATACGACCAGCCAACAGCCAAACATCTGGCCAACCCCTTGGGGTTGGTGTTCTGTCAAAGGGATTTGCACCCCAGATATATTTACGGGCACCCTCCGCAAAAACACAGGCTGTCCTCAGATCCCCCGCTAAAAGCTTAACTTTTAGTCGGTTAAATGGACATCCCCACTAAACAGTAAAAGGCTAAAAAGCAAAGGAGCCGGATGAATGGCTGGGAGCCACCAATCACAGGGACCCGTTCCCTTGGCCCCCGTTCCGTCGAATGAAGCGACGACTCCGACGGGGCACCTTGGCGCCCGAACGCGCCCTCGAAGAGCACCGCCTCGGAGAAGATCAGCTTCACCAGGCCGTCCGGGCGCGCCTCGTGCCGCTCAAACCGCCGGAAACCGCCGCCCCGGAAACCGCCGGGAGGCCGGGAGGCGAAAGAGGGGCGGTTGGGGATAGAAATCGAATGGCCAAGTCCTCCAGTAGAGAGGTTCGAATAAGGGTAGCAACTTCTTTTTTCTGTAGTGTATTTAAGTAGGGGAACCCTCCCCCAAAAAAGGGTGAAAGGGCACTACTGGGGGACCTAGATGGATCTTCCGGGGCGAAGCCCAACCTCAGTCAATCCTAAATCTATGCCCTTGGTATCGAAGATGCAATCTACCGATTTTCTGCAACCATGCTATTGCTTCAACATCCCCATGGGTTCAGCCATGCCTTTTTGTGGTTCAAGCCAGTCCATTTGCCATCAGGTCACAAACTAGTTGCCTGATGGCCACACTGCTCCGACCTGCAACAAGCCAACCTGTTGCTGGTTCAGCGGAACCAAAAACCCGCAAAATCAAAATGGCAAAGAGTTCCAAGCCGATGGTTAGCACGCTGGTCCCGGAAATCATGCACACACCCGCTGGAGTCGCTTGAAAGGGGACCCCCGTGTCCTGTTTGTTGGGCACCCTTCTTGCAAAATCCGAGCATGAGCTCAAGGAGTCTAACGTAGCGAGAACGGTACCTTTCTCCCGGGCAGTTTCATATTTGGGAACAAACACAGATTGCCTCCAAGGTCCAAGAGTCTCGGACAACCTCTTGATCTCGTAACTCCAATGTGGAATTTGCACACTTGAGAGATTCTTAAGAAAATCAAGATTCGTTTCCCAACAGCTGTGATAGGTTTTGTAGCTAAAGTGTCTGCAAACAAGCAGCAGCATGGCGATCCAGGGAATTTCTTACCACGCAACCTGACCGTCGCATCTGGGGTACACAGAATATAATCTGTTCGGATTATCTTTCGTATGTAGGGGGTTGACCAAAAGGTCACCATTAGGGAAACCACTAAAAAGGATGGCTTTCACCATGAAATGGGAAACATTGCCCATGGACATTTGGGGGCCAGGAATATTGATCAACCCGATATGATCAAACCTAAAAACAACAAATATTTCGGAGGAGGAGACCCCAGGTATCTTCCTCCGGATTCCCAAGTTACCCAAAAGCACCAAGCGGCTGTGGGTTCCACCGCAATGATGCGAGGCGGCACTATGTCGCCCTCCTGGATCGAAAAGCCTCGGGAAAAACCAGGTCCCCGGCTACTTTAAAGGGGAGACCCAAAGGGGAAACCTGGGTAAACCTGGACTTTGTTTCGGAAGATCCTGCGTTAACCTTGGAAACCTGGGTAAACCTTTGGTTGATTTGCGCCAACAAGGGCTTTGAATCCAATGGCTTGAAGATGTTTCAACACTCAGGAGTACCAACCCTCCATACCCAGCCCCTACAAGTGTCCACTTGGTCTGGCATATGATGTCAACCCCTAAACTCGCTCTTGGACAAGCTCTCGTTGACACGGTCAAGGGAGAGAAAGAACCGGAGACCTGTCACTGTCCTTCTCCCTTCACTCACTCTTACCATCTGCCAGCGATGGCTGGGTACAAATGTTGCGTGAGAGAGTAGAGGGCTGAGTACAAGCCGCTAAGTACCATGGAGACCCATACTTTCGCAAAGCAAGTTCCGATCCAAACTGATACGAGGAGACACCTCCCGGGATTCTTCACCGGCCATCGCCCCCAAGCAGTCCCAACAAGAACCCTAGGGACACCTGGGACCCAAAGGTGCCACACACACACACGATGGTATTAGATTCACATATTACACATACCTATGCACACAAAGTCAAATACGTACAAGGCAAATTACTATAAACCAACTGGAATTAAGCAATCCCCAAGTGTCCTTCAACAGCCTCGGCTTGTCCCCCAGACCTGTGAGCTCGATTCAAAGGAAGGCTAAAATGCAGCTACGAGGGAAGTGAGTTGTTTGGCAAAGTGGTTGAGGGGTCCCAAGACTTTGCTTGCTATACAAAGAGCCAGACATACTTTCTTGCAGGTTGTCTTTGCCAGTCCTCCTCTCGATCCTTGTTCAAGCAAAATTCATACATATGTTGGTCATAAACTACAACAGTTTCAACGCAAGCTCATTTGTAACATAACATCAATAGCAAAGCTAGGTAAAGTGTAAGAGCGAAGTTAGACAACATGAAAAATACACAGGGTCTCTTTCACAGTGATGTTCTGCCATACTCTCAATGTTAAAATGTGTCCATATTCACGTATGCTGGAGACCCAAAACACTTAAAAGCGCTTTAAAGCACTGTTGGATTTAAGGTTCAAGTTTCAGGATTCGCAGTCTGGGGCCACCCAAAACGTTTCAACGCGCTCTAAAGCGCTTTACAGTCCTGGGAATCTTGAATCTTAGCCACAGTCAAATGTGCAGACGTGGGCACAGGAAATCACCCAAAAATACTGTAAACATCGTTAAATTCTCCTGGGCGCGGGTTTGGGGGGGGTACAATATATATATATATATATATATTATACTTGTCTAATGATATTTGCAGTCCCCCCCCATCCTGATTGCAGGTGTCCTCGCAAGATGTACATGTATCATCACAAATATCAAACACATGTTCTCATCGTTGGCATCAACTCCAGGTTTTCCTCAAACAAAAGGCTATCTATGCCAAAAAACCTGCAACACGTGCATGTTCAAGCAAGAAAAACCCTTGGTATTGGAAGGGGGGCCTACCATATATATATAGGCATCCTTAGGATCTCACTTCCTGAGCGGATTTGCCAACGACTCCGAACTTTTTCCCCAAGCTTAAAGTCCAGAACTCGGGAAGTGAGGGTCGCATATTAATATTCTGGGGCCACCAAATCCCGTCCAAGGTGCTGTATCCGGTATACTCTTCCATGGTCATCTCTGTGTTTGCGGACACAAAAAGGCCCTCCTGAGTTCACGTTGGACGTCAAACTCCGACTCTGGTCAGCCCTACTTCTTGGCCCACGTCTGAGGTAGTCATACAATATGATGCTTAAATGTGTTGTTTCGTGTTTTCAGCCTATCCTAAAACATAAAATACTTTTGAGGACTTCAAGCTTGGGTCTTCGGTACCCACTCAAAAGTCCCCCAAATGGAGCTGGGCGTGTTGTGATGCAAGTGAGTGACCCAGGTGGCAAACTATTTGGCGGCTCATCCAATGGTTCGTTCCACGGATTCCGTTTTTTTGGCACGCAATCAGGTCCCGTTTGAGACCCCTTTCAGAAAGTGTTCGGAGTGAAGATGGATAAAAAGTGCGGAAATGCTTCCATCATCCCCGTCCAAAGCTCCCTCTCAAACGCCTCCTAAACGGGTTCTAACAAATGGGCTCCGACGGCTTGCACCAAAGGACAAACATGTGTGTAGCATCCGAAGAAAACCGTTTTGGGCTCGAACCCATTTAAAGGGTCACCCAAATCCCGCCCAAAGCTCCCTTTCAAACGTCTCCCTGCACCTCGTTCAAACGTTTTTGCTCTGGCGGACTACAGCCCAAAAGCGCCAGGTTGCTCTGAACAGAAAGTGAGGGGGAGTTGCTTGTATTTGTTTGAGTCTCGGCTTGGGGGGACAGCTTTTTGAGGATCCACGCGAACTGGCGGTGTTTCTGACCCGAAACTAAGGGACCCCTGGCACAGGACCATAGCTCGTTTCATCCAAGCGGAGCCCACGGTAGCTTTTGCCAACCACCCTTCCAATCAAGAAACACACGCACACAGTTGCTCACTTCTGTGGATCGCTCAGAACTTGTTGCTTACTCAAATGGTCCGCCCAAAAAGTACATAAAGAAGTGAGGAAGACACCCAAAAGGTGTTGCCGTGGTATGGACCATTTTCTCATACCTTCTGGCAGCTTCCTCCATCTGCATGATCGATGCTTTAAACAAGTATGTAGCAACCCGCAGAGGCGAAATGGACTGGGCTCGTTCGACCGCTCCACACATTGTCTACAGTTTACAAGAAACCTTTTCAAGAAGACAACATGAGCACGTGTCACGGGAAGCTTGTTGGGACCCGAGCTGGATCAAGTGCACTGTTAGAAGGTGGGCTGCTCGGAGGTGTGGGGGCACATTGACTAATCCCCTAATATGAACGTTGTATTCGCCACCTCCACACCTCCAAGCAACCCACCTGCAAATACCCTTGCCCAGATGGTCCAAGTGCCTTCTGAGGATGTAGCTAAGGGGTCATGGGGTAGCAAGGGACGCTTGGAGTTTAGTGGATGTCCTTCGTTTTGTATACAATCCGATTCACGCGCCAGCTCTGAAGCATGCAGTCCAGGGGCTGGCATCACCACGCGGAGCGCTTGCCCAAAAGCAAAGTCCTCCGTCATGTCAGCCCCGCACAGATTTACTTGGTTCCCACACGCGCCAGAATAAAAACTTGGCACTACAGGGGTCCACCCAAAATCATGTATTCACTGACCGGGTTTTGATTAGCTCAAATGGATCCTCTGGGATTTGGGTCTCTTACATAGCTGATTCTCAGCACCAAAAACACCCTGAGGTGTCATGGAGGGCTGGGTCCTTTGGGTGTCAAATCGGATGATTCGTTGGCCCAGCTCAGCTCCCAGGTTTCATGTTGCCCAGGAAGAGCCTTAGTGTACAATCTGTACAGCCCTGCTTGGCCCACTGGGATACAAAAAAGACAACCATAAGCTCAGACGATATTTCGTACTTGGTCCACCCTAAAAGGTAAACTTGTTTGGAGACTCCATGGGCTCATCAGCGAGGTGTCGGGGTATAGGCTCATAGACTCAAAGGTCCTTCCGTTCTTTTCGGGCGATTCCAAGGGTGCAGGCTAGCGACCAATCAAAATGAGTTGCTCGTTATGACGAAAAACACCATTGGGATATTTACAAACTCTCCTAATTAAAGCCAAGTTGATTACTTCAGTTGCAATTACCCTTTCTGGGTTGCCAAGCCTCAAGAAACATGGGATGTCAGTTCATTGAACTGGGGTTCTCGCAACATGGGTTCAACACTTCTGAGGGCTCACCGGGGGAGGCTTAATGGAAATTAGCTTGGGGGGGGTTCCCCTAAATGTTCGTTCTCCCTTTGGTTTCTCGTTCAATCCCAGCCAACGGGGGGTACACCCCTTGAAGCCAGCCGTTTTGCTCAGCACTTCCACGTTCTTTCCAATCCACAGGCATGGAGTGGCCCTTGTTGGGCTAGGAACCCCAGCAAGGGTTATTAGAGAGGACAGAATAAGGGTACCCTTTTTCTGTAGTCGATTTTAGTAGGAACAACGGGTAAAAGCACTACTGGGGCACCTAGTAAGATTCAACTCCCCGCCCTCCCCCTAGCTTCCTCCCAAAGAAGGGCAGCTCCTCCAAACCAAGCCCAGCTGATCCAAGGAACATGTCTTACATGATGCAACTGGGTTTGAGTTGAAAGCCTCCCCGCGCTTCAAAATAGGGGCTCGAGGGAAACAACCTGGGAACCACCCATCTTTTTGGACCAGGGACCTCTCTTTGCAGAAAACTACCAACTCTGGCCACACATGTTCCTTGGTTCGGAACCAGGGCTCCCTATAATCCCCCCGGAATATTACCCTGCGAGGAATCTCTTCCAACAGCGTAAGCCAAAAGGTGATGATTGCACCGGCCGCAAAGGAAACTATGGATGTGCCTTCTTGTTTGGGAACCTCTTTATGCCCAAAGGAAAGCGTCATTTTGGAGGCATCCCAGTTTTGAGGCACATGGCTGTGGTCAAAAATAGGTGCCCAAAAAGGAACCCTGGTAAGTGGAAACATGGACCAAAACCTGCGGTCCCCTGGTGCTTTAATTTTGACCCATACCCATATGGGGCACCTCGAAACATCCCCACATGCAAAGCGCAAAGCGAGCCTGCGGCAAGGCCCAGGTGACGATCCGCCGTTGCACCTCCGCGTGAGAGACGTCCAAAGTGGCAACGTGGCCGTCCGCAAAGCTGCCAAGGACGCAGCTCGTGTTCGCGTCCTCGATCGATGCTGCATTTATGTGGGTAGGTGGGTAGGTGGGTAGGTAGCTAGCTGGCTAGTTGGTAGGTAGACATGTATGTACATTCATAAGTATATAAGCAAGTATGTATTACCTATGTGTGTATGTCTGTATGTCTGAATGTCTGTATATACAGTTGTCTATATATATATATATATATATGTCTGTATGACTGTATGTCGTGTGTATGTGTGTGTGTGTGTGAGAGCGTACGTATGTGTGTCGAATATATATATATATATATGTATTCATACATATATATATATAGAGAGAGAGAGAGAGGGCAAAAGGAGCGACCTGCAGCAAGCTGCAGCCTGGCCCGTGTATACTTCCCTTCGGCATCTCAGCCGACGTTTTCACAAACCAAAAAACCTCCTCGCCAGCAGCGCCTTCAAACCATGCGAAATCTGGCTGTCCAGCGCCTTCCTTGCACCTAGACGTAGAAACAGCGCAGGACTGTTCGCGTTGGACTTCCTTGAAGTCAGACTAAGCTCAGCCAGCACAAGCTGCAAAGTCCAGGCAGCTCAACTCCCCGCTGTCAGCTGAGCCGTGTCATGGCCAGTCCATCTCAGCACGGAAGGCAACAACCCACGCCACACCGGCTTCAGGCGCTCGAACTCGCGCTTCAATGCCACCAGTTCCGCCTCCTGCGATGTCGCCCGCACTTTGCGCGACTCGCTCCACTCCTGCCAAGTCCCAGGTGTCACCGACGCCTTCCCCAGTCTACATCTTGGTCCTCCCACTCGCTCAGGCCCGCATCTGCGCACACAGTCTACATGTTGACTAGATTATAGAACAGTTTTGGAGGAGACCCAGTTCCCCTTCAAGCATCGCCCCAGCGAATGAAAACTCGCTGAACATTCAATGGTACGGAAGGGGGAATATGGCGAGCCCTGTTTTTGGGGCCCGATGGCCAATGTGTGTGTGTGTGTGCTTGCCTGTTGCTTCACAGGATGATTCAAAACCATAACAACATATTTGCACAAACATGATCCGGCAGAACAAAACCCATTATGATAGGCATAATTAATTAGGTGCCCAATAACCCCAAACCAGAGCTTTTGCAGACAAGTCAACTGATTTGCAGCTCAGGTGCCCATAACTTTAAATCTGGGGTGCAAGGGCGATCTAACAGGAAAGCCACGAATTTTGGGGCACCCCTATTTTTGCACACACCCATTTTCAGATTCAGGCCACTTGTAGTCTACCGCAAAACATACTCTAAAAATGGAGCAAAAGGACAGGGTCTTAAAGGCCGTTTAGATGCTCAGGGGCGATTCCCCTTCTGGACAATTCTGCAAATCAAGTGGGATTTCTCTGATACGTGGGCTCCAGATTAATCCGAAATGAATGCTTGACAAGGGCAGAGTACTATTAAACACACACCAAAAAAGGAATCCCTAAGTAGGGGATCACTCTTTCTCTCTCTCTCTCTCTATACGTGTGTCATGAGCTCATTTCACCCCCAATCAGTGAGCTCATGATTTGCGCAAGACGCAGACCGTGGGGCCAGGGGCCAAAAACCGGTACCCTTGTATCAAATGATATTTTCAAGCTACGGTCAAGACCCCCTCCCAAAAAAGCTTGACTGAGGGAATGCCCCACAGCATGTTTATTTGCTGAGTTCACAACCCGCCAATTAGCCACGAGCTGCCTCCTCCAGACTGATGCAGAAGGAGATGTTGCCGGCACCGGCACGAACCTACGGCGCTCCCATTCCACCGATTCGATCGTCGCAAGTGCGCCAAAACAAACCTCTCAAAAAAGTTGACGATGAAACAAGACTGTGATCAGGTGATCCTGGAAGCTGTCCAACCTATAAAAAAAAAGAGTCAATCCTCAAAAAATGGAACACTTTGGCCCAAAGGATAAAAGCTAACGTTTATCCTCAAACAACAGACCAGACCTCCAGCGGATTGTTCCATGTCAAAAGGCGGTACCCTAATGGTCCAAGAAAACACAATTCATGGTCATAGGTGTCCTTCTAGGGGAAATAGATGGCCCTGGTAGATTATTAAATTATCAGGCAAGCCAGGGCCATCTATTTTTCTACCAAAACAACCAAAAAGGACACCTATGTTCATTGATGCTTTGAAGGCACTGGAAGCCCGCCATGTCTGGAGCCTGGATTGGAGATGAACTTGGACCAGGTTAGCGTGACCAAACCATCAAGGAGCTTGACTAATCCCAAACAAACCCGTAGTCACCTGATTGTTGCACTCATTTCGTTAAGGTTGGGTCAGCAATCCTCCAAACTATGTGAACAAGAAGCTGCAACTCACAGGTCTTGACATGGACTGTGTCAGCTTCCTCGAAGCGGATTCGGATTCTGGAACTAAGGGGGATCTGATGGGGTGGTTTGGATCCTTAGCGATCGACCTGTGTCCCTGTTCCGTGGGTGCGAAGCTAGAAGGGGCTAAACAATTACACATTCTGTTCTGAGCATGACTTGTTGTTTGGGTTTGATCTCTTCTACAACTCGATTTCTACATGTTCAAGCCTTCTTTCCTTCTGGCATAACAATTGGGTGCCTTTGTGGAGGGGAGCCCCTTTACTTGTTGGTTGCCTTTGCAGGGAAACCAAAAGGATACCAACCATGTCGGTGTTTCCCTACTTTGACAGATACCCAACTCTGGCTTGTTTGGCACTATGGCTTATGCGCCGTTGGCGGCCGGACTATCTTCGGTTTTTCGACTATTTGCTTGATAGACTGCTTCATGGACTCCATGGATTCAAGTCTAAAAACCAGCGCGAAAGGCCTGCCTCATCGCTGAAGTAGAGCGTGATGTTGGTATTCGCAGGCACATATCGTTGCTGGTTGCTGGGGAAACGTCCGTCCGGCAGAATGAAGGGCCTGAGCCGAGGGATATCTGGGCGATTCGTTGAAATTCAGCAACCGGAAACAAGGCATCCCCAAGCAAGGGACCTTTACCATGAGCTCGTTTCGCCTGCGAATAGTGAGCTCATTGTGATGTCCTGAACCAAGACACAGAGTCCCTTCGCAATCTGGGCCCAGGGGCCGAAAATTGAAACGGGGAACTCCTCTTGAACGCAGCCTGGACTGACTCATTTGAACACAGTGCTCAACTGACGTTCTGCGAAAAGGGTGCACAGAAGCTGGCAAGCTCACTGCACCAGCGGATTTCCCTGGCTTTTTCGATAAGAGACATCCTCTCCGCAACAAGAAACAAGTGCAGTTCACTGGCAGTCGGGCCCATATATGTTTTTTGGGTGGCTCAAACTGTGGGTAAGGTCCATTTTTTAAAGGCACTATTGGAGGTTCAGGAACATCTCTCTGGCTAACCTTCTAGCCGTGCCCCGGTCCGGAAGATGCTGCTGCTGATGATGATGATAATGTATGGCTTCGGACATCTGGAAAACGTGCCTTTTTGGGACTAAACATCGTTTCAAAGGGATGCCTGAAAACCCTTTGGAAATCATGTACCCCCACCCAAGGACCCAATATGGATGATGCAATACCAGGACTGCGGATCTATCGGAAGCCACTGCGAACTCTGATTGACTGATTCCTGCATGCTTCTCACATTCAGTGAACTTTGAATTGTGACATCATTTCAACACGGATCCTAGTAAGGAACAAATCCTGACTGAAACGTCAATCTCCAACATGCACTGACCCCATTCACTTCTCTCATCCTCTTGTGGACTTCGGATTGATCTGGAGATAATGCTACCAAGTACTAAGAGTGGTTCTTGTTCTAAATGGAACATGTCAACAACCGCAGAAATGGGGACCTTTCTGATCCAAAGTGGACAAATTCCCCTTACAGGTTACCTGCTTGTATATGTACTTTCGCACGTTAGGGGATTCCACGAACATCAGCAATCAAAACACTTGATCGGAGAAAATGGGCGAACCCACTTCATTTCCTGCAACGATGGTCCCTAATCATATCCCATCCCATTCCCTTCTTTGCAGGAACCCAAACAAACTCGTCAAACTTCCGGCTTTTTCTTTGGGTTGGGTCTGGGGCCTGAAAAGGGCATTGGGTGCCCTTTGATGAGTTGTACCACCCTTTTTGGGTTAAGCCACCTCGCCCCGTGCACAACCAACAAACCAACGCCATGCCCGCCTTATAGGTGGCACGCGTGGGTCTGGCCCCGTGTCAATCAAGAAGGTGTAGGGCTGCAGGGGGCCCGCCAGGCTGCCTATCAAAACTGGAAGGCAATACTCAAAGCCTTCCCTCCACAGATTTGTGCGACATCGATCTCCGTGTTTTTTGCCTATGCCCACTGTCCATAGTCCGTCATCTCCGGAGCCACAAACAAAAGCCTGTCTGAAGATAGTACGGGGAGAATGGCCAGCATTAACATTTCTAGACTTCAGTCTAACCTGTGTTGCTGTTTGTTGCTTTTGGTTTTCTTTACTTTCTGGACCTTTCCAGTTTCTCACTGTAGTATTGCCTACCTCGAAGCGTTTACCTCGATATATCAGGACCATACCTTAGAGTAACACAAAGAGCAAATGAGAGGTACATCCGCCCTCAAGAAGTCTGGTTTTGGGTTTGATTCAGGGGGATAACATGACATCTCAAAAGTTTCACCACCAGGCCCCTGGACATGTCTTTAGGTTAGCCCACACCCGGAGAACAAGGGGTGAGTCGTTGCTTGACTTGGCTTACAGTTTATTTGTTTGCCTTTCTTGCGTTCTTTCAGTTTACTCTTCAACCAGCAAACAGGTTTCGCGTTTTGGCTCCAAGTCTGGCCCAGAATTAGAGCAGTTGTTGAAAAGGGTCCCAACAAGAGTCACCCAATCCCCTCAGGAGCATCAGGCGTTTTGCGGGGAAACCTTGGAGTCAATGGTGGAAGCATGGGTGTTTAGGGCGACTTTTTGCTTGATACAAAGAACATCCCCTCCCGGGAAGTCATAGACACGGGCATGGGAATCCCACTTTGGGACTTGACAAATTGCAATGAGCTCACCTCCTTTATCGGGCTTTGGTCAGGCTTGCGACCACCCAACCTTTTGGAGGGAGGGTTGGGGTGGGTAGGGTCCAGAAAGTCTGAAGAACTGTGGGTTTTGATTTATGGCTTGCAAGTCTCCGAATCCAAAAAGGTGAAGCTTGGGGAACCTTAATGGATCAAAGCTGGGAGGCCAACAAACAAACAACAGCTTATTGCGAAAGTAAGGTATAATAAGGTTTTTTTGGTAAATGCGCGGGGTGTTGGGACCCTCAGATCCCTGAGGCAAAAAAACAAGAACCTGTGCCCCATCTGCCCACCTGGTCGGGTGTCTGCGCCCATGAAGCTCCACGGCGGTACCGTGACCTCCGGGGAATAAAATGAGAAGTGGGGATATCCGAATTTGATTGACCTTTGAACCTACTGGCATGGTCTATATTCCAGCCTCCCGAATTGGTGGTTTGGAGATTCGGGGAGGGATTCCCATTAGCCCTCTACAAGAGTTAGGGGTTCAAAATGCCCAAACCAGTTAATTCATCAATGAAGCCTACGTAACCTGAACATTGGTTTCTTGGCCCACATCTTGGGTAGATGTTGACTCTGCTCCATATTTAATCTATGTTAAATAACAAACATGGAGGAGAGCAAAAGTTTCTTCTAAAGGCCCGACCATAAATCCTGATCGGGGGGTTTGGACCAGGGGAGCTCTCAAAATGGGGGGGCGGGTCTCTCGGGTCTTTCGCTAGCAAATGGGTCAAATCCGCCCGCCAATGGGCTTCGGGCTGTTGGGCAGGTTCCAGAGAGGTGTTGGGAGTACTTATTGCGTTCATCTTTGAAACAACCTCAAAAAGGATATCAACAACCAATACATGTAGATGTGACTATATATATATACATATATACATATGTATACATACACATACATTGTATGTGTATATATATATATATTCATGCGATATGTAGTACTGCATGATGCATTCAAGATGTACATATGGTGTACGGTGTGCATGTATCATATACGTAAAAAGAGTTCCCCTGTATCATCTTACAAAAGCCTCGGTTAGCCCGTTGGTTCAGGAAGCCTCAGTTAGGGTTCATGGCAAGGTGCTTGACCAACCTCCGAACATGAACAACAACAGGGTTCCAACCATATGTCCAACCGCACCATAAACGCTAACCACCAAACATAATCTCGCTTTCAATCAATTGGCAACCCAGAGCCGTCAAGAAACGGGACATCCACCAAACCTCTCGTGCTTAGCTGAGTCCTTCACTAACGCTTGGACAGCCGGCAGGATCTCTGAAGGCCGGCAAAGGGTTTCTTTTTGGCTTCCTCTTCCTTTGAGTCTCCTTTTGTTTTGGGTCTCCTTTTGTTTTGGGTCTCCTCACTGGGTTCCCTTTCATGTTGGTCTATGTTCCTTAATGTTCCCCTAACAGGCTTTCCTTTGGGTCTCTTTTCAATATGTTCCTTTGTTTGGGTCTCCTTATAGCTTCGTTTTCCTCTCCCGGCGAACGCACTGAAGGACTTCCCCGCCTGGAGCCGCACGTTCGGGCGCACCTCCGTCCGGAAGAGCAAGACTCCCGGCACGCCGCCGAGGTCGGACCTCGATTCCGAGCAGGCTCGGAGGTTTGAAACTTAAGTCACGCGCAGGCAAGATACTGGGTGAATTACAATATTTCACCAGCCTGAAATAAGATGGTTGGGGGGCCATTCCCCACATAAACCACCATTTGGGGTGAGGTCGTGTAAGGTCATTATAATTCACCCAGAAGATACTCCCAACATGGTCGTGGATTTTTTGCCTTTGTGTGATACCACGGGTCCTTCCGAACCATGACTAGTGTGAATCACTCAAAATCCAGTGGTGTCACAGAAAGCGATAACCCAAAAAACACACACATTTGTGTCCCCACCGCTGCATCCCCAAAGGCGGAATTTGCCGCTCCGAACCGCAGGCGCATCGGGCGCCTTTGGGCGCCGGGCCAGGAATCCGTGGTGACGCTCACGTCTGTGATCTCCTGACCGGCCGCTCGGGGTCTGAGGTCTGACTCGGGTTCATCTGTCCTTGTTTGGAGTTTTTGAGTGGTTTACAGGGAAAGGGAAAAACCGAAGCCCATTTTGAGGAGCCCCCTAAAAGAAAAAAAGACACCGTAGCTGGTCTACCCTGACATGGAAAACAAATAGCTTGGAGGAGACCTTTGCAAAAGGCTTTAGAGGTAGCTAAAGCCCGAAAGGCTGCAACAGGGAGTTGAAGGGCTAAATACTTGGTCCAACAGATCTGACCCTGCGAAGAATACTCGCTGGTTGATGGGGATTGAAGGAACCCAGGTCAAAGGGCAAGGTTAGCTAAGTCAGCCCAACTCAAATCCCTGCAATGCAGTTCGGGTTGCAGGCCCCCGTCACCACTTTAGCACGGTGTCACAAGGGGGATGCTCTTGGTATCACAAGTGGCAACCTCAAACCCCAAATAGCAACGTGGCTTCAACCATGTCCAAACGGACAGCTCCGAAAGGCTCCCCATTCACAAGCAAACTAAAGGATATCCACAGCTCCGAAACGGCTCCCCTTCCAACCACCAGCTAGTCACCTCCTTCTTTAAACATATTTCAACTCTTACAGCAGCCCCCAATGGCTGGCAAATGGTCCCAAAACAGCCATTGGGAGGTCCCTGAACAAACCATTTGCCATTGAGGGGGCCTGGCTCATTTGCCGCATGGGTGTGGCTCAAAATTTAAGAGCCAGGGTTTCGCATGTGTTGGTCTTTGCGTCCTCCACTTACCTCGGGGCCATTTTGGGTACGGTCGGGCATTATGTTAAGAAATTTTATGAACTAAGAAATCCAGACCTCTGGAAAGCCGGGCATTTCTTAAATTAAGAAATCCAGACCCCCGCCGCCGAAAAATTGGATATGTTGCATATTGTCTACCTATGAAACTGCTGGTCGGAAACAGCCTGTGGAAATGGAATCTATAAGCCTTTGTCCATCCAGCCCCGTAAAAAAGAGCATCTGGGGCGGGACGTGGCGTAAGCGCACGCAACCCGCCCCAGACTTGTCCGCTTGCCAGCCGCCAACAGGTCCGGCCAGCCACCTGCGACAATTGGCCCAGACCTCTTTCTGCTCCCCAAACCCCTCGAATTCATTCGAATTCTCCATGATTAGGGACGGGTGGTCATTTTTAACAAGACTGGAATAAGGTTGTCTGGGACAATTATTCTCACCCAAGTGGACCGCAACAATTACCAAAACGAACCCCGATGAGAAAAACATATCTGTGACAGGTGGGCCAATACTGATGGGCTGGCCTTCAAAACCAGCCAGCTCGAAAGCGACAGAAATCGAAACTGCAATTGCACAAGAAGCCCCCCCCCGATTGCAAAAATTAATGGGGGGATGGTCTTTCTGGGCCGAAGTCGCTCAGACCTCTGAGTATACATATCCATGCCGGTTTCAAACCCGTTTCAAGGCCCTGTCAGACGCTCCGGGAAAGGGGCTTGAAAGTTCAGAATTGGGGCCAGAGAGCTCAAGCACCCTCCCCTCCAACTCACGCCTCGCCCATTGGCGGGATGCTGTGCGAAGTCAAACTTGGCAGGCTTCAATCCCGCTTCAGAGCCCCTCTCAGACACCCCTGGCAAAGGCCTTGGTAGTTATACGGATTCCCTGGATAACTATGAGACGTCACGGGTCAAAATAACAAAATCATGTTGCCCTTAGTGATCCGTTTGCTGGGCTGGGGCCGAAGTCTGAGGGACACATCCAGCTTTCGGGCGATCGAGCTTCACTCCCCCACCAACTGGCAATGTCTACAATTCTTCGTTGAGGCCTTTCTGGGCCGAAGTCGCCCAGACCTTTGAATATACATTTCCATGCCGGCTTCAAACCCGTTTCAGACCCTTGCCAAACGCCCCGGGCAAGGGGCTTGAGAGTTCAGAATAAGGGCTAGAGAGCTCAAGACACCTCCCCTCCAACTCACGCCTCGCCCACAAAGAGCGGCAGTTTCCAACCTCTGCAGGGAGCTTGCACCGGGCTTCACGGAGTCATTCAACGTTGGGAGCTTTCACCGGGCTTCACAGTGTCATTCAACGCTCTGACGCAATCTGCCACACCAAGACGTGCTTCGCGATTAGTTGCTCGCTGGAAACTGGCTGCAAGTGCGTGGCTGAACTCAATTCCCCCTAACACTTGCCGTGGCCCCTGATTTCTCAGAAGCTCATTCCACTGCCCAACAGGTTCCACACCGGCAAAGAGAAGAGCCCTCGTTCGATGAGTCTGAAACTGGCCTGAAACATGTCTGAAACATTCCCACCTAGGCCTCTGCCGGTCATGGCTCAGAACCCTTCTTTTTCGGAGCACTGCAACCTTCCTGAAACGGCCCAAGTGTGGATTTGGCAAGAGAAGCCTCAGATCAGCCTGTATTTGGGGCACCCCGCTGCCAATGTCGTCTGCCACGCTGTGGCCTGGGTGGGCGGGTGGGCAGCAGTTGCGCATCAGCTACAAGCACCTCTGGCAGTCGGGGGAAGCCCTCCGCATTTCTGTCCCCCTCTCACTCCTCTTAAAACCGTCCACGAGGTTTCAGACTGCTGCCAGTGCGTCCATATATGGGAACTGATGTTAATTTGGGCCCACCCTGAAAATGCTTGAAGGCCTTCAACTCCGGCTCAGACATCAAGACGCTCAATCCTTTTTTAACGCTGGCCTATGCTGTCCAGGGCCATCTTCAGCCCCTTTCAACTCTACAAAACTCCTGCCCAGCTTGCCCTTCCACAGGCATCGTCATCACAATCAGGCACTCCTGCTGGCGCAGATTTGCCAATGAGATTGCTCTCCTCTCGCCCAATGCCTTCGTGTACCTGACGCGTTTCTCGTCCACGTCCTCCAAGCCCGTAAGGGCAATCGCAGCAGACACCAAAGCGTATGGTGAAATCTGCGGCGCTTTTAGGCCCTTCTCCTGGTACCTGCCAAGTACTGACAGCGCCCGAGCAACGATCTCGTGACCAGCTGCTGCTCCAAACAAGCCGACAAGCACCTGCAACTGGCCCTCCGTGCGATGAGCCAGTGACTCGTACGACGACGAAGGTGAGGGCGCCGTCGCTGGGGCGGGCGACGGTGAAGGCGAAGGGGCCATTGCTGCGTCTGGCGCCTGCTCGGACGGTAACTCAGCAGGCCCTGCATCTTCAACAGGCTGTAGCCTAAATGCGATCTCGCGCAGGGCCAAGTGAACTAGCTGCCAGGCTGTCTTGTAAGCTACTCCCCTGACGACTCCTGGGGCTCCAAGCTCACTCCTCCTCCATGTCAAGAATATCTCCCGATCTGAGAGGGTCACGTCTTCCAGCGCGCGGCCGTCTTTCTTCTGCAGCAGGCGAGCATAGGCCCGGTCCAGCTGCGCTGGCTTCTTAGTCAGCACCCGCCACTTGCAGCTCTTTTGGCGCGCAACCATGGCAGGCGGCGGCGTGCCAAGAAGCTACTCGGGCTTGCGTCTAGCCGACAGCCTTGGGAAACACATGTATGTAGCTGGGCCGGCTCACGGCAACCTGGAGACTGAATGTCTTCATAGCCTGCTTGCAGCGGCCTTCTGTAATGAATGCTCTCTGTGGCTGCTACGCGCTACTTGATCGCAGTCTGACACACAAGCTCGAAGCCCCTTGCTGCGGTGCCCCGTCTACAAATGGCTGGCTCCTTGGACCAACAGCCCCATGAATACGAACCCGGGCTAGGGGCCAAATTGAAAGAGAAGCCAAGGCTTTGGAAGCTTTAAGACAACAGAAATGAGCAAAAGCATCCCCGAACTCATCTAAATGTATTCCTCTATAGGGCCCTCGGGCGATCACAAGCAGGCACAGCGAACGTCAAGCTCAGCAGGCCTGGCCAGGCCCAACCATCCCCTGGAACGTGTCTCCGAAAGATCTTCCAAACCCGTCAAAGATGAAACCTCCGCTGAAGGGATGGAATTGCCCGAACACCACGGATTTGGCAAGGTTCAAACAGAAACAAGTAAGTCTGAAACACCCAAAACACCCACTCTGAAACAAGTCTGAAACAGGTCTGAATCACAAGAGACCAGGTCTCTTAAACACAACAGGCCTATCCTGGATAATCCCCAACCCTTTTCCTCCCAGCTGTTTGTCCAAGAAACCTGGCTTGCCCTAGACTCAAGAATCCAGTGCCTGGGCGGAACCTCCCCAAAACTATCGAAAACTCAAGGTTCCGCCCGGTCATTGTCGGGCCACAGATGCAAGGCTGGCGAACAAGGGAACTGTCTGGAACAATCGTTAATGAGTCTGACCACCTGCTACGCATTCAGAAAAGTGTTTCAGGGTGCCCAAAACAAATATCGCCACAGTGCAAACTGTCAAGAAAACTTGGGTTACTGATCGTTAGAACACTCAAATTGGATGCTGGCCAACAAACCTGCACCATGAGTGCTGGGTTGTCCAATCAAGTGGGGCAGTTCAAGTGATATAAACTTCCCAAAGATCCCTGTTTTGGAGGTTGGAGGGTCGAGCCTTCACACTTAAAACCCAACAGCAAGCTCTGCCTGATGATTTTCCCAAGCAACTCACAGAAAAGCCGGCCACCGCAGTTTCCATTTTCAACTGACTCCTTCTCCTGCTGCTGCATAGCCTTTCCATGCAGCCAAGCTTTGCGGCAAATCTTGCCCAGTTCGCAGCAATGAAACTGTGTCCGTATCAGCGTCCACTCCTCGGTGGCAAGCAATTGCTCTGCCGCAGTAGACAGAGCTGGCCACTCGCTCCAGCGAAGAACCACGGCCTTCAAAGCCTTTTTCAGCTGCTTCTGACCTGCGAGAAGAAGTTGGTGACACTGGTCCAGCCTGGCCTGCGTCGGCCGCCCTCCAGGGCCCAGAGGCGGTGAAACCCGCTCAGCTGCATTAATAGGCTGAGGGAGCCTGGTCCAGCCAAGACCAGCTTGTCTGAAGTCAGGCCGGCAAGGCCCAACAGACACTGGATGTTTTTGGCTTGCAGGGGGCCAAAAGTCGCCGCCAGCGTCAACGCCTGCGATCGTCCATCGTTTCGGCCTTGCGTGCCCAGCTCCGCCGACACAGCTCGGCAATGCCTCACAGTCCGCCGCATGAACTCCAAGGCATCAGCGGGTGATTTACGAAGAAGCGTGTTCCTCTCGGCCCTGTGAAACGCATCTGTGAGCAGAGAAGCACAGTGCGCAGTCTCCACCAGCACCTCATCCAAACGTTGCCAGAAGGCGCGTGGCTGCAACTGCTCCTCGCCGACCTGCTCGGCCAGTGCTTGAGTAAAGGTTAAGCTGCTGAATCGGCCAAGCACCACGGCCGCATTTCGCCTCGCCGCATGCTTCACTGGGAGCTGGCCCAAAATTCGGGCAGCCAGGAGGCTGGCTCTATCTGTAGAAAACCAGTTCAGCTTCCAAGAAAGCACATCTGCAAGCGACACCGTCTTCACCACTGGCACATAGCTGCGCCCTGTGCGGATGGGGTCCCACTGCACGGGCCTCGCTTCTTCAAGCAGGGACTCAGGAGCGCCATGAGCTCGCAGAAGCTGAGCGTACCCCCTGTCACGACGAGCCTTGTCCCACTCCTCCTGCGTTTTCGTGCTCTTTTGAAAGTGCACATCATGTAGCCCGCGAAGCAGCAAGGCTTCTGCAAATACTTCTGGTACAGCATGTAAGCGCACTTGCTCGTAGTCACATGGCTTTCTGCGGAGCGCCTTCAAACGCTGAAGCATGGCCCCTAGAAGTGGACAAGCTGAGTCGTGGCTCTTACTGCTTTGAGATGCGTCACAGGTATTGCTGCTTTGCGGACTAATTGGTGTCCTCAGGGCTTTGGTCCGTGTGCTGCAATGAGGTGGTAACCAGACACCTTGCGGGGGCTGGGCAGCACCTCCGCGCTCAGAGGGTTTCAGGGGGGTCCCCACCACACTACTTGCAAATGAACCTCCGCCGAAGGCCAACCACCCCTGCTGATCTCTGCGCAGATGTTGGGCGCCCGAGCAGCGACGTCAGACGCAGAATGGATGCCCCGACCTGAGGCGCCGTTCAGCTATTCCCTGAACACAGACATCTGGGGCTGGGCGAAATCTGCTGAAATCCATCAAAAACTCAAGGTTCCGCCCGGTGAGCCATTGCGGCCAGCATGTCTCAACTAGACCCCGACTAACCAGAGAACCGACTTCGTGTCGCGCAAAAACACGAGAGTTCAAGATACATACCCGAGAGAACCTGCCAGCAATCATACGCAACTGGAAGACCGAGCCACTTGCTGCATCTACCCAAGCATTACTTTCCCAAGTAGTTTCAGGCTGCCAAACACACGTAGTCCCCTATCTGTCCCGTGCCCTTGAGGGATCCGCGAAAAATCCGCAGTGTTTCAGGGCAGAGGGCTTTTGTTCCGCACCGTAAACAAATGAGTTTGAGAAACACCTGGGAAACTAGTCTGAAATTAACCCGGCAGTGAGCGAAGGTCCGTTTTGGGCTGCATCCCGCCAACTTGGTACATAAAACATCTGGCAACTGATCCGTGGCCCCATCGGTATAGCAAAAAGGAGGGTGGGAGCATCTGGCAAGTCATCCGTGGCCCCATCGGCATGGTAAAAAGGGGTGGGAACATCTGGCCCTCTCAGGCAGCTCGTTGTGGGCGGGAGGAGAGCGGGAACCCCGGGCCCTCCCACCGCCCACCTGAGGGCGGAAAGAGGGAAAAAGCGACAAGGGAACAGGAAACACCGGGCCCTCCCAACGCCCACCTGAGGGTGGAAGGAGGGAAAAGCGAAAAGAATGGAACAGGAGAAAGGGGGAGGAAAAAAATGGGCCCCCCCAACGCCCACCTGAGGGCGGAAGGAGGGAAAAGCGAAAAGGGGGAGGAAACAACGGGCCCTCCCAACGCCCACCTGAGGGCGGAAGGAGGGAAAAAGCGAAAAGGGAAAGGGAAACAGGAAACACCGGGCCCTCCCAACGCCCACCTGAGGGCGGAAGGAGGGAAAAAGCGACAAGGCAACAGGAAACACCGGGCCCTCCCAACGCCCACCTGAGGGCGGAAGGAGGGAAAAAGCGACAAGGGAAAGGGAAACAGGAAACACCGGGCCCTCCCAACGCCCACCTGAGGGCGGAAGGAGGGAAAAAGCGACAAGGGAAAGGGAAACAGGAAACACCGGGCCCGCCCACCTGAGGGCGGAAGGAGGGAAAAAGCGACAAGGGAACAGGAAACACCGGGCCCTCCCAACGCCCACCTGAGGGCGGAAGGAGGGGAAAAGCGAAAAGGGGGAACAAAAATGGGCCACCTGAGGGCGGAAGGAGGGAAAAGCGAAAAGGGGGAGGAAACAACGCACCTGAGGGCGGAAGGAGGGAAAAGCGAAAAGGGGGAGGAAACAACGGGCCCCAACGCCCACCTGAGGGCGGAAGGAAGGAAAAAGCGAAAAGGGAAAAGGGGAAACAGGAAACACCGGGGGCCCTCCCAACGCCCACCTGAGGGCGGAAGGAGGGAAAAAGCGACAAGGGAAAGGGAAACAGGAAACACCGGGCCCTCCCAACGCCCACCTGAGGGCGGAAGGAGGGAAAAAGCGACAAGGGAAAGGGAAACAGGAAACACCGGGCCCTCCCAACGCCCACCTGAGGGCGGAAGGAGGGAAAAAGCGACAAGGGAACAGGAAACACCGGGCCCTCCCAACGGAAGGAGGGGAAAAGCGAAAAGGGGGAACAAAAATGGGCCCTCCCAACGCCCACCTGAGGGCGGAAGGAGGGAAAAGCGAAAAGGGGGAGGAAACAACGCATCTGAGGGCGGAAGGGAAAAGCGAAAAGGGGGAGGAAACAACGGGCCCCAACGCCCACCTGAGGGCGGAAGGAGGGAAAAAGCGAAAAGGGAAAGGGGAAACAGGAAACACCGGGCCCTCCCAACGCCCACCTGAGGGCGGAAGGAGGGAAACCCAAGGGCGGAAGGAGGGAAAAGGGGGGGAAGGGGAACAGGGAACACCGGGCCCTCCCAACGCCCACCTGAGGGTGGAGGGAGGAAAAAAGGAAAAGGTGGAACCAACAAAGACAAAAACAAAACAAACACAAAAACAAAAGAAACAACGGAACCCCCACTCTTTGAGTTCTGGGCATCATGTTTCGAGACACGCACACGCCGACCAATCTGCTGACTTCTCTTGGGCGTACAAGCACTTCGTCCGCACGCATTGCTCTTTAGCCCATTTGCTTAAGGCCCCTAGAAGAAAAGCGAGAGACCAAACCACGCAGAAAGAGCCCTTCCGAAAACAAGGAGTGGGAACATCCTGTAACTGATCCGTGGGCCCCATCGAAATGGCAAAAAAGGGGGGAAGGCTTGCAAAAACACCCGCGGTGAGTTTCAGGCAGGGCTTCAGAGGGTTTCAGGGGGGTCCCCAACCACCAAAAAAAATGGAATCTCAAGCTCCGATCCCAGAAGAAAGGTTCCCACACTACTTGCAAATGAACCTCCGCCGAAGGCCAACCACCCGCCTTGCTGATCTCTGCCCAGATGTTGGGCGCCCGAGCAGCGACGTCAGACGCAGAATGGATGCCTCGACCTGTGGCGCCGTTCAGCTATTCCCTGAACACAGACATCCATGGGGCTGGGCGAAATCTGCTGAAATCCATCAAAAACTCAAGGTTCCGCCCGGTGAGCCATTGCGGCCAGCATGATCATATTACGCTTGTCTCAACTAGACCCCGACTAACCAGAGAACAGAGTCATTGACTTCGTGTCGCGCAAAAACACGAGAGTTCAAGATACATACCCGAGAGAACCTGCCAGCAACCATACGCAACTGGAAGACCGAGCCACTTGCTGCATCGACCCAAGCATTACTTTCCCAAGTAGTTTCAGGCTGCCAAACACACGTAGTCCCCTATCTGTCCCGTGCCCTTGAGGGATCCGCGAAAAATCCGCATTGTTTCAGGGCAGAGGGCTTTTGTTCCACACCGTAAATAAATGAGTTTGTGGGAAACCAGTCTGAAACATGCCTGAGCCACACACACACACACACCAGGCCTCTAGGCCTGCTGAAAGAAAACATCCGAATGCTAGCTCCAATCAGAAGTCCGCGCTGCTTGTCTGAAATTACCCCGGCAGTGAGCGAAGGTCCGTTTTGGGCTGCATCCCGCCAACTTGGTACATAAAACATCTGGCAACTGATCCGTGGCCCCATCGGCATAGCAAAAAGGGAGGGAGCATCTGGCAACTCATCCGTGGCCCCATCGGTATGGTAAAAAGGGGGTGGGAACATCTGGCAACTGATCCGTTGCCCCGTCGATATGGTAAACAAGGAGTGGGAACATCCTGTAACTGATCCGTGGGCCCCATCGAAATGGCAAAAAAGGGGGGAAGGCTTGCAAAAACACCCGCGGTGAGTTTCAGGCAGGGCTTCAGACAATTTCAGGGGGGTCCCCAAACACCAAAAAAATGGAATCTCAAGCTCCGATCCCAGAAGAAAGGTTCCCACACTACTTGCAAATGAACCTCCGCCGAAGGCCAACCACCCCCTTGCTGATCTCTGCCCAGATGTTGGGCGCCCGAGCAGCGACGTCAGACGCAGAATGGATGCCTCGACCTGTGGCGCCGTTCAGCTATTCCCTGAACACAGACATCCATGGGGCTGGGCGAAATCTGCTGAAATCCATCAAAAACTCAAGGTTCCGCCCGGTGAGCCATTGCGGCCAGCATGATCATATTACGCTTGTCTCAACTAGACCCCGACTAACCAGAGAACAGAGTCATTGACTTCGTGTCGCGCAAAAACACGAGAATTCAAGATACATACCCGAGATAACCTGCCAGCAATCATACGCAACTGGAAGACCGAGCCACTTGCTGCATCTACCCAAGCATTACTTTCCCAAGTAGTTTCAGGCTGCCAAACACACGTAGTCCCCTATCTGTCCCGTGCCCTTGAGGGATCCGCGAAAAATCCGCATTGTTTCAGGGCAGAGGGCTTTTGTTCCACACCGTAAATAAATGAGTTTGAGAAACACCTGGGAAACTAGTCTGAAACATGCCTGAACCACACACACACACACCAGGCCTCTGGGAAAGTCTGAAACATGCCTGAACCACACACACACACCAGGCCTCCCTGCTGAAAGAAAACATCCGAATGCTAGCTGCCAAAAGAAGTCCGCGCTGCTTGTCTGAAATTACCCCGGCAGTGAGCGAAGGTCCGTTTTGGGCTGCATCCCGCCAACTTGGTACATAAAACATCTGGCAACTGATCCGTGGCCCCATCGGTATAGCAAAAAGGGAGGGAACATCTGGCAACTCATCCGTGGCCCCATCGGTATGGTAAAAAGGGGTGGGAACATCTGGCAACTGATCCGTTGCCCCGTCGATATGGTAAACAAGGAGTGGGAACATCTGGTAACTGATCCGTGGCCCCATTGAAAGAGCAAAAAGGGGGGAAGGCTTGCAAAACCACCCGCGATGAGTCTTCAGGCAGGGTTACCAACCAAAGAAAATGGAGTCTCAAGCTCCCAGAAGAAAGGTTGCACATCGCCGCTCCAGAACTGATGGCTGCGCAATTGCTTTTTTTGCCGGCTACCGCTCGCCGCATTGCAGTAAGCGCAATCAGGAGCGCCCCCATCTATGATTGCTGTCACAATGCCACCCACCCCAGCCAGCAGAGGCAGATGTCTCATCTGCCCCGCAGGACAAACATCTCGAATGTTTCTGAGACGAACCCACTCTTCAGAACCTGTTGGAGGGCCCCAGCAAGTCTAAGCCCAAAACGGTTTATGGGGCCTCTGAAACAAGTCTGACAAGGGTCTGATCTAGGCCTTGAGTGAGTTGGTGCTGTTGGGTCCCCCTGAGCCCTCATGGCAGGCTTTCGGATCCCCGGTCCCAGAGCCAGATGCCTCCCTCGGTCATCACTCACGCTCCTTGTTTTGGCTTCAACATCTGAGCAGTGTCCAGACCTAGATGTCTTCTTTGGATGGCAGCTCCACTTTCAGCTCGCTGCAGCAGTGCCTGAGCTCATCCCAGGGCACTGTCTTGCCAGCAAGAGCCTTTGGATGATCGAGCTTCACTCCATGCTTCGCATGAGCGGCAAGCATCCGAACGCCTGCCTGCAGCTTGTGTCTCTTTGCTGCGTGCTTGAGGAGCATGTGAATGTCAAACCGGGTCAGGGCCGCTCCAACACCTGGCCAAGCCGTGCTGCCTGAGCCAGCTGCAGGCTGGGGCTCAGTTGATGAACCAGCCGGGGGACCAGGCTGCGCGCTCTCAGGTCCATCTGGCTCGGGAGAAGCGTCACCTTGCCGGATCCCCAAGATTAAGAACACAGATCAAATTACGTGGCGGATTTGCCTGTGCAGAAACTGCCATGTAACCCTGTCAAGCTGCCCATTGGCTGCCACTCCTACCTACTTTGTCATGAGCCAGGCCTGCTTCGTGCGCCGCTGCGTGCGCCACTGCGTGCGCAACTGCTTGGCTTGCGCAGCTGTCAGCGCTGTCGCTGGAGGAAGTGCTGGATGTGGATGAGGATGAGTCTGAGTCTGACCCGGATGCGTCTTCTTCGAAGGGCGCAGGCGCTTGCCAGCTCTTTTGGATGCTCTCCTCGAGGCCTGGTGCAAGCATGCCGTGTTTTAGACATGGCCAAGCAATTCAGGCTAGATCCCGTCAGCTTCTTGTTGCAAGCTGCAGAGAGTCACTGCTGACACAGTCAAAGCTTCAAAGTGACCGTACATGCGACCCTGCTAACCCACCAGCAACACGGCTTAGTTTCGAGACATTGAGTTCTTTTTCTATTCAAATTTGGCACCTCCCTGCCTTCCCAGCACTGGTATGGCTGAACAGCAAAGACTGGATTGCTCTCCACAGTGACGCGGTCATCCCCAACGCCGTCCAGTCTGATCAATAGCCCGCTGCATTGGCAGCAGTTTGCGTGAGCTGCAGCCTTTTCATGGCAATAATGTCTCCACAGATCGCCCACCCAATGCGTGCACCAAATCCGCCGGTCCTTGGCAGACAGGTGCTGGAAGGACTTGAAGTCCTCCAAAGATCTGTGAAGCTGCATCTGGTGGAACAGGTCCTTGTGGGTCTTGCCAATATGCCGGTCGATGGCCTGCCAACAATGCGTCCCGTTGGGCTCCCCATGCAAGACCGTAGTGCCGATTTTGGCCATCTCCTCCCGCCATGCGTGGGTGCAGTGTGCGGCGACATTGTCGCAAGTCAGCAGTACCGCTTTGCCCGCGTGGTTGGCTCAAACATGCTCCTTCCAGCACTGCGTCCAAAACTGGTTTGCATCTTCATTGAGATAGCCCTTTGGCGTGAAGAAGACTTTCACATCCTTGTCGTAAGAGGCCCGCTCAAGCTGTGAAATGTTGCCGGCTCCGAAGAAATAAAGCACCGGGGGCGGCTGCGCCTGCTTCAAATCTCCCGCGTAGCACATGTCCCATGTGAAAAACCTCTTCTCCCATCCGGCCTTGCCGGTCACAACTTGAACGCAGCCGGTGGTCCGCTCCTCAGGGCTGGCCCACGTGCGCCCTGCCGCAGTGTAGTCAAAACTGAACCCGACTTGGTCTCTGTTGAACCGCTCCCCAGGCGAAAAGAACCCCCATGCGTCTGACCAGGTGTTGTCACCGCAGCTAGGCTGCTTCTGAGCCATGTGCCGCAGCTTGTCCAGCCAGCGCTGCATGAGGGCACTGTCCTGTGCGGGCGTTGAGCCTCTCTTCTTCGTCGGCTTTCGCGGCTTCCAGCCACGGACCTGCAGCCAGGACTTAACCCAGGTCATCTTGGGCCTCCACACTTCACCGCCCCTCCTGGCAGCCAAAATGTCTTCCAGCCCCAATACAACCCTAGCATGTTCAGCGGGGCCAATGGACCAAACATAGTTGCAAGAGAGCAACAAACATAATGGAATTAGTTGGACCATGCGCTAGCCATGCATGACTGGATTCCCTTCAGCCAAGACAAGGCTGCTCAACCACAATTTCCCGCGCCTGTTCCGCGGCCACTGCAGGTTCCTTCCTTCTCTTGTCTTGTCCACCTTGTCGTATATGCTCTCAGCCATGGCGAGAACAGTGACGGAATTCGCTGGGCGGCCAGCTTTGCGATGCTTTTTCAGAGCTCTGCAAAGGTGCTGGTCAAATTCCTGCACCAAGGGGTTCTGCCTGAACCAGCCCCTACGGGTTCGAGCCAACTTGGTCGCAGTTCCCTTGGCAGCCTGCTCGACCAGCTTGTCGTAGTTGCGAGACCACCCGTACACAGTGTTGTACGAATACTGTGTGCCAGTGGCATTTCCCTTCTTGTCTTTGGGTGGCGTGCCGCTCAGCTTGCAAGCCCGCCAGGTGTCGACTGCATCCACTTGCTGCTTGGCTGAAACGCGCTGTCTCCTCAGGGCAGGGCAATCAGCAGGGACTGCAACGAACTTGAACAAACAAGGCTCGCCAAATCGCTCCCACTAAGTCCTGTTTGCGCCACGCGTCTGCTTGATGGCGCCCGTCTTGGTGCGCTTCTTCGGTGTCTCCAGCGGCTCATCCTCCTCCGCCGCCTCCTCTTCAAGAAGCTCAGGCAGATTGGCTTCTTCAGCATGCTCGAAGGAAATCAAGTGTTCGAACTGCTCGGGCAAGTCTTGCTCTTGCACTTCTTCTGCAAAGAAGCTCTGGATCAGCGCGCCGGGGCGCTGTGGCAGCGCGCGCGCAGGCTCCTTGCGAACCCCGTGCTTCCACCAGGCATGGCTGATCAAGGCCTGCTCTGACTTGAAACCACCTCTGCAAAGATCGCACTGCCAGGGCTGCGCGCACGCAGATCGGCCACCGAAGAGCGTGGTCTGGATCATCTGAAACTTGAGCTGGCAGCACACCGCAACACTGCCATGCGAAAGAGGAATGCCTTTAGCTCTCTGGGATCCCTCAGCCAAAAAACTGCATGTAGGCCACACAGCTTCTCTGTCCCAGACACACACGCATACAGAAATACACTGTGGCCAACCACTATGGCAGAAGCACAACAATTGGCCGGATGACCACCCTCCCCCACGCCCCCCAATGAACTGATTTCAGACTGGTTTCAGACTGGGCTCAGACCTCGTTTTTGGCTACTATAAGTGGTTCCCTCTAAATCTGCAATACGAAGCTAAGACCCCCACAAAATTTACCTCCCAGAGTCTCAGAAAACCTCACATTTCTTCATTCCACCGCAGGGTTTGGAAATTTGCGAGACTCTCGACAGTGAAAAGGGATTTCTTATCACACAGCATGACCGTAAGCGCTCAGGAACTATCTGGAAAGAGCGGAGGGGTTTGAGGGGTCCAACGGGCCCAGATTCGAAACCTCGTGGCTGCGACGAGCGCGTCCCGTCTGCCCGGCCTGCGTGGCCGTGAAGAGCTTGTGCCGCAGCCGCAGCAGCCCGGCGCAGGCACTTCACGGGCGCCCGTTTCTTAAATCTAGACCCTGAACAAAATATAGATTTCTTACCGAGGACCCTCCGTAAGAAATTCCCGAGCCCCTGCCTAAGAATACAACATTTCTTAACATAACGCTCAGCCGTACTGGCAATTAAACCCCACTTTTGGTGGGCCAGCTGGACAAGGTGGTGTTTGACACTGGCGGCCAATGCTCTGCCCAGAGAATGACCCCCTACCAATCATCAATGGATGCCCGCGGGGAAAGGTTTTTCTACAGAAAATCCTCAAGAGTGGGCACTCGGCGACCAACCTAGACAGAACTTGGCGCAACAGAGGTTCGCTATAACAGTGTGAATATTCTTCCCAGATATCTCTCCTTTTGATAAGAAAGGCCAAAAAGCAGGGGGATTGTTAGTACTTGTTTGCTCTCAGACCCGCGCCTGCGTGGACTCTGCAAAGCCCAGGCGTCCTTGGCGAGGCAAAACGAGCTTAGACAAATCATGGCGTAAACGGCTGTGGTAATCTTGACGTCGGACACAAAAACACCAGGCCGATAGGTGTGTGCCCCCAAGTGAGGAGGGTCGTTGTAACTTGGGGCATTGACCCCAAAAGCAAACCCTGCTCCTGAAAGCTGGATATCACTCTCATGTTGTTGGCCCGAGGAGTCCGATGACTTCTCATCTCGCTCTTGTGTGAAGTCTTATCTTGCCATGTTGGCCCCATTCTGAAGTGCATCATCTGGGTCCTTGGTGTATGTATGATATATATATATATATACTATATATACGACTCATTTCAGCGCCAGTCAGATTCTCAGGTTGGCATTAATTTGCTCACAAGCATATGACAAGGGTTCTGTCGTTTGTTTGGGGAGGCGAGTTTCTCAGGCTTGTGCATGAAACCTGAGCTGGGGTTCAGGGCTTGGAGTGTGAGCTGCTCCCATCATGGCTGTCCCAAATCGCAGGGCTCCTAAGTGTGACAGCACAAGGGACACCACCATCTGCCACAAGGATCAAGCACGGATTTTGAGCAACCCACATGTCGCCCAAGTTTGCAAAGGGGGGTCTCCTCAGGGCGGCAGCTTGATGCCCTGGGGTGGGGACGAAAGTTTGAGCCAAAACAAGCAACATTTACTTGTCAAGCACGTCTCACCCATTCCTGCAAAACAATATTAGATGAATTGGAATTGGGTTTTCTATTGTAGCAAGTGCTTCTCCTAATTCAGGATCCTGTGACTGTTTTGGGGTGCAACATACAAGAAACCATGCACAAATCTCTTGTCTTATGCCACGCCTGAGTACCAATGTACATGTCCATCCGTGGCCACCAGCACTTTGAGGGTCTGTCCAACGCGCACCCAAGGCACAAATGGGAATTGTTAAACTAGGGGACCGCATAATTCGTTGTCTGTGTTGGTTTCCCGTTGAATCCTAAGGGGTCCCCCAATTTTGTGAAGACCCCCAAGTATGTGTATGCTTGTCATTCGGAGGCCAACATGATGTGCTCCTTTGCACACATCATCAAGGCCATCATGATCAAGCGATCTCTACGCAACGGAACAGGCTTCGAAGCTTCACGACATGCTTCGAGGACTCAGAAATCGCCAAACACAAAACCAGCGTGTTTGCGCCGACGGCACCAAAAGCAGCAGGGTACCACCATGAACACAAGACAAACCAAATTTGCATAACCAGAACAAGAATGCAGAAGGGGCTTGGGGGGGTATGGCGAACCACGGTGGCCGCATAGCCCGCATAGAGGCAATCATGTCCATACAGCTTCTCACACACTCAGCAAGTTGCGGTCTGGGTTTCTCAAATTCGTCGGGCTGCACTCTTTTCTTCACCGGGTGTTAAATAAGAATGCTGGAATTTATAATTTCCTTGTGAGTTCCTTTTGGGAAAGCTAAAGCAAACATGCTCTTCAGCACCCAGTCACCACTTTTGCCAAAGATCTCTGGATCGCATGTAGCCTCTCGTGCCGTTCTGCAGCCGCCAGGTCAACGCTGGAAGGCGCTGCGGGCGATCGTTCGACTGGGGCCTTGGCCTGCACGAATCAAAGAGATGAACTCTGCATGAGGGATGTGGCTGTGGGTCAATCCAAATCGTACCCCCAGTGAACATCCCAATCCCCACTAAAATAGGTTCTAAAATGGGTGGTGCACCTACCCCAAAATGGTACCATTGGTTTTGACCCACAGCCATGTGAAAAACACGTGTGAGTACTTTCAGAGGTTGTCCAAACTTCTTGAGAGGGCAATTAGGGTCCACCTGCGACAACTTTGAAGCTGACAAGATGACTTCTGCTGCCAGGAGGATTTTCAGTCGGCACTGAATCTGTGGGATTGCCAGTGACGCAAGGCTTTTCTTGAGAGTACCCTTTCTGGGCTTTGCACAGACCATTTTCATGGCTCTGCCTACTTTGAACGAGGCTATCGCTTTGTCGCCAAACTCGGACCCTGGTTGCAAGGAAACTCGGCGGGTCCAAAGCCCACTTGGATAACCAAACACTGAATCCGAATAAGGAGCCCGGCCGATGCTCCCTCTTTGCCCACCAACCGCCAAGAGGCACCGCGACTATCGCAGCAAAAAAAAACATTGACTTGTCTCTAAATTTCTGGGATCCCCCCAAAACAAAACCGATGACAAGTGAACTTCAGGCTTCCCATAAAAGCAGCCCATTTCTCAGAAAAGGCACCCCCAAAACACAAAACCCCTTATCCCCATTGCCCAGCTTTGGAAAATGGGAGGCACTTGTTTGGGTTCACCATTCAAATTGGGGAAGCCGCCAAGCAAAAAGGGACAAAGAGTGCCACTAAATAGTTTGAATATATTGGGAGCCCCAAATGGGTTCCAACAAATGGGTTCCTTTCGGGTGCTTCGCACATGATTGTCCCTTGGCGCAAGCTGCAACCTGTTTATTAAAACAACCACGCAGCGCTCAAAACTACTTGACTTCTGGCTCAACGAACATGCTTACAAAGATTGAACATATTTTATAATAACCTCAAGTCAGCCCGACGAGAACCACCTACCACAAGGCCATACATAAGTGTTCATTCCTCAGGGAAATGGTACGTCCTCGCTTACGTGACACTCACAATTTGGTGAATGCATATTTACCAGATATTGGCATTGAACTCAGCGGCATCTGAGGCTGTCAATCCTTCAGGAATAGATCCAGGGCTCAATGTGCCATGGCATTGGCTATTCATGTTGCAAGAGCAAGCCAAGCTTGCAAATAGTTCTATGACTTGAGGGCGCAAATGAGAATGCAACCGGCCCTACGTATTTCACATCTGCAATGACAGCAAGTGGAAACTCGCGTAATCAAACTCATCGGCGTCAAATGGGGTAGACATGCGCGTGAAATTGGCCATTAAAGGCTTTGGGCTTTAGGCTGGCCGCGCCCGCCTCTCGCAGTGACGCAAGTCCGAGGCCTGAGGCGAAAAAGCTTCGCCCGGCGCTCCGTTCGCTTGGTATCAGACTGTTCCTGCCACTCTCCAAACCACCTCTAGTTTTGGTCTATCATGTATCCTCCAACGAGGTGTCTGTTGGTGGTGGTGTGTCTGGAGACAGGAGGGCTTGACAATTGAGCTACCCGGGCAACAACTCAACATCACATGCAAGCCTCTAAAACCGCTTGCAAAAACAATGAATCATCTAGATGGGGGCAAGATCAAGAGACGCCTTGCGCCGTCAAACCTTTTCAACCAAAGAACATGTTACAGGGCTCAGGGCCAAGCGGAACATGGCACGAAACTTTTGCAGGGGTGCGTTTATCAAGGCACACACGCACACACGCACATGCAGATTGTCTTGAATTTTGGACGTGCGAAACAGTGGGGTCAAGTCACGGGTGGTGGCCTGCAACGATGTTCCTCTTGATTCAGAGGCTGGCTTGATGCTATTTCGCCCAGGTAAGCACAAACATCGGACGTTGAAGTTTCCATATTGCTTGCAAGGGGGATTTTGGTTTATTTGCACGCCAGCTTTGTTTGCGAGCATCCACTCCAAAAAAGGTTTCGGCAATTGACTCTCATGATGAGTCTTTTTACTGCTCCAGGCTTTTCAAGTTGGAGCGCCAAACCTATTGAAACTACTACTTTTCCCAAAAGCGGCGCTGACAATAATATAATAATAATAATAATAATAAATAATAATAATAATAATAATAATAATAATAATAAAAACAGAGGATGGAGTTCACTACACCCAAAGTCAACCATGGGTATGTAGAAATGTCAATACGTAGACCAACCACCTGCCACACTTGAGCAGCCGGCGGATGGACTCCAGCCGCGCATGGCGCTCGCTCTCATCCATGGCCAAGAGACGAGAGATGCGACGGATAAGCAATGGTTTTTCATGAGGTGCATTCGAAAGCTATGGGCCAACTTAGGAAATCAACTAAGGTTATATCTTGGTTGTATTGGTTACTCACTGGCAGACCCCAATGGTTATATAAGTCAATAAGGCAGAACCTAATGGCTATATTTGTTACCCACTTGGGTGGTAGGCCTTCCATGATTTGCCTGCGATAACTGCCTTGTGCCTCGCAGAGACGAAGCAAAGTAGTCAGGACGGGCCCAGAATGTGTTTGCGAAAACCCGAAAGCCTGATGTGCCCGCAGGTGCTGCGTGTCTAATGTTGCGGACGTGAAGTGCCAAGCGCAGGACGTGAAGTGCCAAGCTTCCTTTGTCTCGGCCAGGCGCCATTAATCACTTCGATGTTATGCCTGCTCAAGTTTGAAAGTAAACACTGTTCTTCGTTTAAGGTCGCCTGAAATGTAACACTCGAAACATAGGTGACAGGTTCCACGCACCAGCTTAGGCGCAGGCTATTTGGACAAGCCCGTGTACTATGTTCGGCCCATAAACCACAAACACCTCGCCCTTCAGCCGGAGCCAAAACGCGAGCAGGTCTGATGGCCAAACCCGGGTTGCACATGATGGGGGCCAATGCTGAGCGACCCTACAAGGTACGCGCTCGAGGCTTAGCAAAATCTATTTCTCTCGCGCTCCCGGCTCTCATCCGAGCCCCAAAGGACGAGCCCATTGGTTAGGACCTCAGACCCGGCCATGCATCTTCTGGCAACTTGGCCGGCCCATCATTTCATGGGCATGGCAAGTCTGCCGCCCCAAAACGAAATTTCCATGCTGCACTTCTTCTGGGCTGCGCGCTGTTTTCTTGTTGCGGGACTCTTTACGTGAAGATTCGAAGTGCAGCGCGCTGACTTAATTCAAGGATTTCCTAAACCTACCGGTCCCTGGTGTCGCTGGTGGAAAGCCAGCTGCCTTCTGGACAAACGAGGCCTCATCCGACCTTCACCTGGCACAGCGGCACAAGAGCGAGACAAGTCTAGGAGTAACTTCCCCCTTCTGTCGGGAAACTCTCTCTCCGAAAACCTAAGACCCAGGGAAAATCTCTGCTTTCTGAAAGGCCGCGATGGTTGAAAATAACCACAACAAACGTGGTCCGCAAATATCTGGTTGGCAGCAACAGGGTCACAGAAAAGGACCCAGGTGATTTCAACAACCAACCAGCCAAATGCCACATTGCCCCAACAAAACTGACTGAAAGATGGTCAGGACATCATAGATTATATGCTTTCCCCTATTTCCCGTAATTAATAACCTTTCCATCCTAAACAGTGACGGTCTGGACGTGGGGTTGCCCGAAACAACTGGTGGAAACAGACGGGGCAACTTGCTTCAGTGGCCCTGACAGGGGGAATTCAAGGATTCAATGTGTATCTTGTTCAAGAAACCACATGCAAGCTCGCGAACATAATTGGATTATGTTCGCACGAACTCGAGACTGCCGAGGAGCCAAAAGTAGAACATTAGGATGGTATCGGGTAAAAACACTGGGAAAACATGTTTTTCACCAGAAACTTGTTATTCAGTGGATTGAAAACGTCACAAAACACTGCCGGTGCTCATTTGAAATGGACGGGGCTTGCGAAACACCGCAAACAACAATGAATATGCAAGTCTCCCGCAAGTTGGCAACGTGAGAGTCGGCTATTTTGTGGAATGTTTCATGAAGAACATCACGGTCAAAGCAGGCAGCCACAACAAAAACGCAGGCAGCGAAAGCAGCCGCGCGAGAACAGCAAGACCTGCCCAGAGCACTGAACCACAATCGGAAGCCAGAGAACGGGAAGGCAGGGGCCAAGGCCCGCAAAATCAAAAGGAAGCCGCCCGGAATCAGGACAGTGGACACGCACGAAGCCAGGATAGGGTTGTGTGACTGCGTCACCAAATTGAATAGGGAGTCCAAGTGATTATAAAATGCAAATTTGAAAGACAGGAGCAGGCACAGGATGAGCCGCGAACAAAGACAACACTCCTACCAAGCGACAACGGGCATCATCTGACTTGAGCATGAGACGCAATGCTGCAGGTCCAAGACGCAGTGCCATGTTCTGCGATCATCCCCTCCCCCCTCCCCACCCCACCCCCTCCCCCCGACATCTCCCAACAAACTCCCCCAAGCCATGATTGATGTCATCTTGTCGGGGAACCCCCCGGTCGGGAGGGACAATGACAGGACACGGCGTGATGACTCGCTGTCCCCCCTGGATTGCTCTTTCTTGGACAAACGACATACAAGGCTGCCACACAATAGCACACAGGTTGATCCTGGTAAGGAAGAAAACGTCCCGCACAATGCCAGTGTGGTAAGAGCAATGTTCGAACGTGAAGGATGGAGCCTGAAACCTATACTATGCCAAAAGCCAACTATGTCAGTCCCACACACACACAAGTAGACAAACGTAAGTACATAGAGCAGCTTCCCGCCCCTGTCGACTCGAAGGATCAAGGTTTCTTCAGACGCAGCAACCCTGCACCGATCGGTGCAGGCCGGTGCGAAAGAGTCAAAGTGAGCATGGTCGAGAGCAAGCAACAACTACTGAGGTCTCCAAACAAAGTCTGGAACAGTATTTGGGCAAGCGTCGTGTTGTTCTTCAATTGCTCCTGAACAAACAATGGCATGTGATTAAAGATTGCGAACATGGAAACACTTGCCTGCCCAAACATGGGGCTGACAAAACATGTTGGTCCTTGCGGAGATATGGTGTCTTTGACTGGCCTACTGGGCCTATGGGGCCTAAGGGCCCAATAGGCCCCTGAAGGGATGTGGAAGCTCAGACGAACAGCGAAGGGATCCCCATGCGTAAACCTATGTCGTGTTTCTTGGTGGGCCCCTGAGCCCCTGCCTGGTTTGAAGACAAACATCAGGGGAAGAGCACATTTTTGGGGTCCAATAGAGAACCATTAGACTTTAAGAGGTCGGTCAGGTCCGCATTTTGGCTGGGGCTCCCTTCGTTTGCCAAAAAGGCAAACGGCCAACCCCTTGGGCCTTCTCGTCGATGGTCGGAAAAATGGACCCGGAGCCCATGCGAGAACGCACTCGATCATAAGCCTCCTCAGCCACAACCCGGGCTTACAGCCAGTGGATGTGGGGTGATATTTCTGGCCGAGATTGATTATATTTCAACCGCAAACTTCTTCATCGGGTAGATCGCAACTTGAGCTAGCTTACCCTGATAAATCCCAGCGTTTTTTTGCACAGGTAACCAAAGCAACCACTTTTCAAACGCGAAATTAATCATCTTTGTCTACCCAGTGGTATCCGTGATGCACTAGGTATGAACAAAGGCCTTGTTAGACTTCATGTCCTGTGGACGAAGTGGCGAAAAAGAGGCGAGTTTGAGCGCTTCTCCAGAAAGTGCTATGGACAGCTCGATGAAAGGTTGGACAGCTCGATGAAAGGTTGAATAATACTTGCACATCGCAAACACGCACGCACACGATTTAGCCTGCAAAAGCGGATGGCATCACTTGGAAATCTGAGTCCTCGGTCACAAGACGCTGTACAGGCAGGAAACATGGGTTTCTTCCAACTGGGAACCCAACAGGGGCGTTTGTCCAAGCCTCAGCCCGGCTGCGAGTCTCCGATAAAGAGCTAAGCTTTTTGACCAGAAAGGGCCTGGAAATGAACGGACTGTGCGGGATGATGAGCTTTAACTTTTTTTTGGTGGAGCGTTGTGACACCTTGTTGACCTTTTTGCACTATCCTTAATACAACCAAATCAGGAGCCATTTGCAACCCTGAGTGAGGCCTGTCACACAAGGATGAGTCTTCCCCTTGGCAGTATTGTAGGAGAACAAAAACAGCAGCTGCGACTCTTTGCTTCATCTGGGAGTGTTCCAAAGAAGGAGGTGACCCCTGCATTTCATGATCCTACGTCCATCTGGAGTGCTGTCCAAACGATGGACTCCTTGTTGGAAGCAAATCCAAAGCAAAGGTCCCAAAACACAGCACCGTGGGAAGCCCCCTAGCAGTTTTGCCCAGATCCGCCCTCCAAACCACTTGCCAAACTTCTGACCTCAGAACACCAGGGCACCCCATAGTTGATTGATTGAAATGGGACCCCACCGCATTGGGAATCTCAACAAAGTCCTGTCCAAATCTCAAAAGGCAGGAAGGGGAGTAGTGTTGGGGTGCTAAAATCAGTACACACGTGTTTCTCGTATGATCAGGAGGTTGTTGAGAGACTTACCCCGCACAACCCCATGCTGATCTTTTTAACGACCTTACACGGAGTTGTGAAGCGGACTCCCGGCGAGCTCCCCAAAAAGTTGCGACAGTGGCCCCCATCCCCTGCAATGAGCGTTTTCAGAGATAGGAGACCCGCAAAATAGATGGCTTCCTTCCGGTTTCCTTTCAAATCAAAAACGCTTCCTCTGGGCATTGGTCGGCTTGTTTATGCAA
>CAUJNA010003776.1:349749-402826 GCA_963377175.1 Effrenium voratum | reverse complement strand
CCAGCGTCCCGAACGGCGTGGCGGAGCACAAAGTCACCGTGGCGCGCGCCTTCACGAAACTCATGGGCGCGTTTGTGACTTTTTGGGACAACGACGCGGGCTCCAAGATCCACTTGCTGCCCAACCCGGGGCAGGACGTGGCCCCCCATCGGCGCGGCCAGGCAGGAGGACAGCCTCCTCAGATGCAGCTGGGCAGCCTGCAGTACCCTCACAACCCCATGAAGGGAGCCTCGGAGCACTTCCACTTCCTCTCCGTCCTCGCGGGCACCTACGACGACACGGCGTGCAACATCGACATCGGCCGCGTGGGCTACCTGCGCCACAGCTTCATTGCCGGCTTTCCCACCGAGCGCGTGCCCAAGATGCCGCTGAGTGGCGTCAGCACCCGCTCGGGCGACCTTGCCCGGTTCACCTTCAAGGGCCTGGACGGCACGATGACGGACCTGTTCATTCATTTGGTTGCCTACCAGCTGGTGACGCTCTCCGGCACGGGCGTCTCTGTGCTTGACTAAGGCCCGGTGTCGCTCTGCGCCATTTTTGGTGTTTAGTGGCACCGCTTTTGAATGCGCCCCAAAAACGAGAAAAAAAGGCGGGGGTGCCCCTCTTCACCATTTTTGGTGTTTAGTGGCACCGCTTTTGAATGCGCCCCAAAAACGAGAAAAAAGGCGGGGGTGCCCCTCTTCACCATTTTTGGTGTTTAGTGGCACCGCTTTTGAATGCGCCCCAAAAACGAGAAAAAAGGCGGGGGTGCCCCTCTTCACCATTTTTGGTGTTTAGTGGCACCGCTTTGAGTGCGCCCAAAAAACGAGAAAAAAAAGGCGGGGGTGCCACGTTTCATCATTTTTGATGAAACGTGGCACCGCCAAAAAAACCAGTAAAAACATGGAAAAAAAGGACTGTTCCAGGCCCCTCGGATTAGCCCGAACGGTCTAATCCGGAATGCTCAGCCTCTCCGCAAGCTCCTCCGTGGCCGCGCGCGCAATCTCCTCGCACAGCGCAGCAGGAACGCTGTAGAGCAGCTCGCGTGATTGGCTGACCCTCTCGTACTGCCCCTCCATCAGCCGCGGCCCCGCGCATCGGGCCTGCCGTCCTGCCACGCCTCGCAGCGGCTGCCGGGCTTGCGCAGGCCTCGCCTCGGCCTCCAGCGCATGTTGGTCCACAGCCGCGTCTGCTTCCTGTACGGAGTTCCGTACTTGCAGTATGTCACGTCCACCCTGAACGGCCGGGTCTTCAGCAGCCCGGTGGCCGGGTTCTCTATGACCCACATCAAGGGGTCAAAGCGCGCAATGATCTCAAGGGCGCTGAGCACCAGCGCGTCGCCCTCCAGGAGCCGCCGCGGGCGCGTCGTCAGCGCGCGGCTGTATTCCGTGCAGACCGGGCTGGCCCAAACCATGTCGAAGTGCCCCGGCGGAAACGTCGTGTAGTCCCAGCTCCGGATGTCGCACAGGATGGTGGGCTCAAATTTCAACACGATGTCCAGGGAGACGACCTCCCAGCCCGCCGCCTCGAAGGCCCTGCCCACCGACTTGGTGCCGCAGAAAAGCTCCAGGAGCCTCGGCATTTTTTAAGAGCAAGATCACCGCCACTGCGACGACCAAGAAGACTCGCGCGTTCATCGGACCGGACTTTTTTCCTACGGATAAAAAAAGGAGCCGAACTTCGCAATGAAGCTTGCACTCGGGCTGGACGTTCAGACCAATGCCAAGGGGGGAAAGTTCATGTCCATGGAGGACTCCCATCAGGGCGCGCTGCTGTGCAAGGTGGACGTGGAGGTGCTGTGGGAGCCCGGCAACTTCCAGGACGACGGGGCCAAGAGGGTGGGCGTGTGCTTTGCGAGCAACACCAACCTGGAGCTGTGGACGGAGGAGGTGGAGCAGGGCGTCATCGACAACATGATCGTCTTCCAGAAGCCCTTTCCGGGGGCCGCCCGCACCGAGCTTGAGAGCCAGCTGCAGCGCGCCGTCAAGGTGAGCGCCAAGGGCAAGCACGTGAAGTGCAAGTTGGACTTGGAGCGCTGCCTCTTCTGGGACCCCGCCGGCAACCGCGTGCCGCGCCCCGCGGAGTTCGCGCGCCGCAGGGGCCGCGCGCTTGTGGAGGCCCGGCACGTGTGGCTGATGGGCAGGCAGTGGGGCGTGCTCTTCGAGGTGCGCCACCTCATGCTGGAGCCACTGGAGGCGCCGTGCTGCCCGTTCTAGGCCGCCTCCAGCAGCTCGGAGCTCGTGGCCCGCGAGGCGCCCACGTACAGGTGGCGCAGCGTGAGGTGGCAGGACTCCAGGTCCAGGCGGACGCGGTTGTGGAGGGTGAGGCCCTGGCAGCTGGCGTAGGTAACTGCGTGGCTCGGCCGGGTGGCCCGCAGCAGCTCCTGGTTCTTCAGCCGCATGCCGTTGTCCAGCCTCACTCCGTCCGGCTCCACTTCCGCCTCGGCCACAAAGACGCCCTTGGGTATCTTTCCGCCGGCCCCGATGAGGCGCAGCCCCGGCCAAACCCTCATGCTCTGCGGGCTGTTTTGGGTTGTTGCAGTTTGGCAAAATCCATGGGTTGGTATAAATTTATCACAACCCAAATCTATGTGGATGACGTGTGTCTCCAGCTCTAGGAGCTTTGAGGCCTCCGGCGCCAGGGCCCGGTTCGCCGCTGCGTTCACGGCCATGCGCTTGCTGTGGCTGATGACCAGCGTGGTGTCCGGCCACCCGGGCTTGGAGGGGTAGAGCTCCCTCAGCCTCGCCTGGGCCTGCTCCAGCGTGGGGCACGCCTCCTCGCCGACCCGCAGCCACTTCACGAAGTCGAAGATGCCGGGGTCGGAGCGCATGTTCTCCGTGAGCTCGTGCCTGCGCCCGCCGGCCAGGTCGCGGATGAGCTGGCTGTGCTCCAACGGCGCGCTGATGGGCCGGGCGGACACAACTGCCGGAAGTCTCCCAGCAGCAGGAACTTCACGTCGGCGTTCAGCCCCACGCAGGCCAGGTCCGCCCAGAGCGCCATGTCCAGCTGCGTGATCTCCTCCACCACCAGCCAGTCCAGCTTTTGCGCGCTGCCGCCGCGGGAGCAGTGCGTCTTGGACACCAGGTGCACCGCCTCGCCCTGCTCTCGCAGCCTCGCCACAATGGTGCGGGCCAGGTGCGTCTTCCCGGTGCCCGGCAGGCCCGTGAGCAGCAGGGAGTTGCCCGCCAGGCAGTGGGTCACGGGGTCGTCCACCCCGTTCCACCTCCGCTGTTTGGGGCGCTCCGCCTCCATGCGCGGCGCCCTGCTGCCCAGCAGCGGCTTCGTCTCTTCCACGCGGTAGACCGGCGTGCCGTCCGGGTGGCGCAGCGCCTCCAGCGCCCGCAGCCGCTCCGTGAAGCGCTTCGGCAGCCGCTGCGTCAGCAGGCAGTCCGTCTTCACCTGCGCCAGGTACCGCGGCGGCGCGTCCAGGATGCGCAGGGCCTTGGCCACCATGCAGTGCTCGAAGCCGAGGACCGCGTCGTGGATGGGGCGGTAGGTGCCGTTGCTCAGCAGCCTCCTGGCGTAGACGAAGTCCCACACCATGCCCCCCTCGTAGGCGAAGGCATGAGAGAAGTCCGCGCCCGCGCCGTCCAGCTCGCTGCTGCTGCTGCGCACGCTGTAGACCACCTCCGTGCTGCGCGCCCACAGGCCTATCATCGCGTTCACGCTGAGCTTGGCCATGTGCTCCTAGCCTTCGGGCCACGCGGCGTCCATGCGCTCCAGCGCGCGCCGCAGCGTCGCCGCGTCCACGTGGCTCCGCGCGGAGATGCCCAACACAATGTGGTCCCAGCGGCAGACGCCCAGGTCCAGCATCGCGGCCAGCGAAACCTTCGGGCACCAGCCGGGCCCCCACGTACGGCAACAGATTCAGGCAGGACTGCCTCGCGTCGCAGCAGCCCTCCACAAAGCCCAGGTCCGGCAGCACGCCGTCCACGGGCTCAACGCCGTCCGCCGGGGCAGGGGGAAGGGGGCGTTGGCCAGCCCGTTGCGCCTGCAGCGCACCACGTCCACGCCGACGTACAGAGCGTCCTTCTTGCACGTCTGCGCCTCAAAAACCAGAGGAGGCAGCTTGGGGCTCCGGGCGTACTCCATGACACCGGGGGCCACGCGGCTCTCCAGGCTGGTGGGCTGCGCGCTCTCCCTCAGCGTCTTCTCACTGTGGCAGTCGCCGCACAGCGCCTGCAAAATCTGCACGCTGCCCGCAAAGGCCTGCCTCACCGGCACCACGTGGTCCAGCTCGCAGGTGCCGGCCGTCAGCCCGCAGCGCACAGCGCGCGCTTGCCGTCCTGCGCGGCCAGGGTCTTCTGCCTCTCCGCCGCGCCGGGCACCTCCCGTTTCGCCTTGAGCAGCTTCAAAAAAATCTCGTGCGCCAAGCCGGCCAGGCGCTGGCCCCGGTACTCCTGGTTGAGCGCCTCGCACCACCTCCGCAGCACCTCGTGCTCCTCCGGCAGCTCTCGGATCTGGTGCCCCGCCTCAGCCTCAGCCCGCAGTACTGCGCCGGGCTGCTGATGGCCACTTTGGGGCTCTCGCCGACGGCCATGAGCTGGCGCCGCGCCTCCCGCAGGTCCTCGCACCAGAACAGGCCCGGCTGCACGTCCGCGGCGTCGAAGCGCCTCCACTCTTGGATGGGCGGCAGGGTCTGCCTTGCCTCGCCCCGGTACAGCACGCGCGCCGCCTGCCTCTCCAGCACCTCTTCACGGCCCTGTACATGTAGCAGTGCCCGTCGAAGGCCAGAAGCAAACGGTGCGGTGCTCCTTCAGCGCCGGGTCGTAGCTGTCCACCAGGTCGCCCTGCGAGCTCAGCACGCGCATCGGGGCGTTGCGCCACACGCAGAACTCTCGCACCTCCTCTGCGGAGATGCCGAGGCGCCTCCAGTCGTGGCGCAGCATGGCGTCAAGTCGCGCACACCTCCTCCACGCTCAGCGCAGGGCCAGCTGCCGGGGCACGCAGAGCGGCTCTCCACCTCGGTCCTGGAGTTCCTGTAGTGCGTGCTCTGGGTGCTGACCACCCAGTGCCCCTCGGGTCGAGGAAGTAGGTCTCGTCCGAGAGCTGCAGGATGGGGCCGCCCGGGTCCAGCGAGGCCTCCACCTGTTGCCTGACCCGCTGCGCCACCTGCTCCTCCGTGAGGTGCGCCGGGTGCCTCGTCATGGCGCCGCCCAGCTCGTTCACCGGCAGCCAGTCCCTGCGCTCGTAGCCCGCGCCGGCGTTCCGCCCGCTGCGCCTCCTGCCCCGGATGATCACCGGCACGTGGACCAGGTACTCGTAGTACTTGTCGCGGAAGAAGCCCTTGACCAGCTTGGTCAGCCGGTGCTCTCCGCCCTGCAGGGAGCGCACGAGCTTCTTCTGCCCGTTGCGCAGCAGGATGTAGTCGTTGGGCCCCTCGCGGATGAGGGGCTGGTTGTAGTCGAAGTCCTTGCTGGGAGGCCGCAGGCCCAGGTGGGAGTAGTAGTGCTGGCCCGCCCGGGTCAGCTGCCCGTCCGCACGCGAGAGCAGCGCGTAGGCCCCCGGGCCGCGCCGCAGGTTCAGCGCGACGGCACCATCCGCCCCCGTGCGAGCCCGGGCGCCGCCGTCCGCGGCCTCCGTGATCTGCTGTCGTTGTCTTGCCCAACTTGCCATTCTTTTCTTACGGGGCCAGTTTTTTTTTGGTTGGCGCACTCTCCCCGATCATACGTGCCCGTATGGTTGGGGAGAATGGCTTTTTACACGGTTTTGCGCTGAAAAATGCTATTACTCCAGGGTGTACATGTATGTACGGCCTGGAGTAATAGCTCGTTTTGCACGGTTTTTCGCATGGCATGACATGATTTTGCTTGATTTTGCATGGTGTTGCTTGATTTTGCATGGTTTTGCATGATTTTGGTACGCCTCTGTTGGGGATGCTGGGGGATGCTGGGGACGCCTCTGCTGGGGATGCTGGGGGATGCTGGGGTGCGGGAGCGCCGGAGGTTCTCGCGGCTGTTTTGCACGGATGTCACGTTGGTTTGTTTTGATTTTGACTGGAGACCTCGGGTTCGTGTGGTAAGAGAACTTTGAAGGTTAAAGTGGAGGAGGGTTCCATGTGAACGGTTGAGTGATGCTCCGCACAGCGCCGGCTCGAGGACAACAGGAACAGCACCAGCAACAGCACCAGCAACAGCACCAGCAACCCCTCGGCTCGGCTCGGAAAACAGCAGCAACCCTCGGCTCGGCTCGGAAAACAGCAGCAACCCTCGGCTCGGCTCGGAAAACAGCAGCAACAGCATCAGCAGCAGCATCAGCAGCACCAGCATCAGCAGCACCAGCATCAGCAGCACCAGCAGCAACATCAGCAGCACTAGCTCGGCATGCGGGCGACACAATGTCGTCCGGGCAATGGTGGGACGAGAGCTGGCGTGCTCCGAGGCCAGCGTGTTTTTTTTTGGTCTTTGTCGGCGCCATTCATGACCTAGGCGTGGCCCTGCGTGGGATCGGCGGCAGGAGGGCTTCCAGAGCGGATGGAGCAGGCCCCCCCTTGTTTGTTTTGGTCCCTCACATCATTCGATTTTTTTGCAGGTGCGCCAGATCGCGTCCCTCACCGAGCAGGTGAAGAACGAGACTGCCCGCGCGGTGCGTGCTGAGCAGAAAGTGGAGGCGTTTCGCAACCAGGTGGCGCAGCAGAACGCGGACATCCACGCGATGGCCACCGAGCTGACGGTGGGGAGGCTCAAGATCGCGGAGCTGCAGAAGGAGCTCGACAAGGCGCATGCGTTGTTTACGGGCTTCAGACTGTGTTTTTTTTCCTGTGGAAGGCAAACACGCCGAAGAGGGCGCGGAAGGAGCTCGACAAGGTGCCTCAGGTGCGTTCATGACCCACTCCTCTGTTTTTTTCCTTTTCTTTCGCAGGCGGACACCTCGAAGAAGACGCGGAAGGAGAAGTAGACCTAGGCCTGTCACGGCCCCATTTGCCTTTGAGTTGCATCAAACCCTCACTTGTGCGTCAATGTCATCCATTTTTTTACAGCTGTGTTCCTGCTCCCCTGAGATGCAATTATCCCTCCGTCAGGTGGCCATCTGAGGAGCATTGGTGGCCCGCGCCGGCCTTGCTCTCTTCTTTGATTGAGTTGCGCCCGCATGCGTCAAGGTCGTCCATTTTTTTGCAACAATCTACGGGAGGCGTGATGTTTGATTGTGCATTCACACTGCATGGACACATGTTCTGGGCGGTCCTCACGTGGTCGTTGACAGGCGCTCATCTGAGAGGGCATCCGCGATTTTTGACCGCCGGCAACGGCAAAACGAGCTGCTCGAGCAGCCGACGATGTCGTGTCGTGTGTTGGGGGGGCGGGGCCGCTGTGAAAGTGGCGGCCACTGTATAAGTGGCGGGGAGGGGCCACTGTTCAAGTGGCAGGCCACTGTACAAGTGGCGGGTGGTAGGGGGCCACTGTTCAAGTGGCAGGCCACTGTATAAGTGGTTGAGCGTGCGTTTTAGGGTAGGACGTGCCGAGCGGGCACAGTGCCGAGCGGGCACGTAGGATAGTACGGGTTCGCCCAACGACCCTTAGTACGGGTTCGCCCAACGACTCATAGTACGGGTTCGCCCAACGACTCATAGTACGGGTTCGCCCAGTACGGGTTCGCCCAACGGGCCCTTGATACTGGCTCGCCCAACGACCCTTACTGCTGAGACAAGTGAGACAAGTGAGACAAGTGAGACAAGTGATTTCCAGAGCCACCGAGGTCCTACTGAGACATTGAGACAAGTGAGACAAGTGAGACAAACACGACGCCTGTCGATTTTTTTGCTGCTTTTGAGCAATTGAGACAAGTGAGACAAGTGAGACAATCACGACACCTGTCGATTTTGCTGCTTTTGAGCAATTGAGACAAGCGAGACAAGCGAGACGAACACAAGGGTGGCAGGTTCGCCTGTTTGTGAGCAATTTTGCTGAGATATTCGGACAATTGCGACAAGTGAGACAAATGAGACCATACAGAACTGTCCCGAAAAACGGTGCCAGATGGCCGTTTTTTCGTTTGTCTCACTTGTCTCACTTGTCTCACTTGTCTCAGCAGGACTTCCCTGGACCTGGGAAAAAAAAACTGTCTTTGGTGGCGACTTGTCGTGGTGAAATGTTTCAAAAAAACGTTTTTTTCCGAATGGATTGGATGACGTGAAGAGAGCCACGGCGATGTCTCAATGGGGCTCTTACGGGTCGAATCGCAAGGGACACGGACGTCTCGCGCCGCAGAGACTTACTCAATTCGATCAGTAGACGAGCCACAAGGTAGCTGACAGGCATGGAGCGTTGGTCCCAACTACAGGAGATGGTGATCGGCGGGGATGCCCGAGCTGATGAGATCTGCCAGCTGTTGACGAACGAGGCCGACACGGACCTGCGCAGGTCGGTGCTCCTGCAGCGACTCGTGGACGTGCTTGGAGAGGGCTTCACTTCGTTGAGTGCACAGATGCAGCTGCAGTGGACGCTGTTGGAGGACGCCGTCGCCTCCGGTGACTCGACAGCGACACACTTGCTCAGTTTTCTGGCAAGTGCACGTGGGTCCCCTGTGGTCGCTCTGGCTCGCCTGACAAAGGGCGTGGGTGCCAAGGATTGGCGCAACATCTCGCCAGGAGTGGCGGAGATGTTGATGCGCGATGTGCCGGAGGCGGTCGAAGTCTATGACGACAATTCCGAGGAGGAGGAACAGGGCGTGGTGGCGTGCCCGTGGACAGAACAGGCTGAGGCCGCGGAGTTGGAGGCGGCGGCAAATATCTCGCACGACTTCGTCGACGAGGATCCGATTGCGGAGCAGCCTGATGACGATCACCTGGACGAGCAGGCGGATGCGAACGAGGAGGTGCCCCAAATCCTCTTCGACAGGGTCAACCCAGTGGCAGTCGAAGAGATTGGCAAGCGTGTTCTCAGCAAGGTCACGGGAACGGCCCGACGGTGATGCGCATCTGTGGAGATATCCTGGCACAGTGCACACGTGGGAAGGTGGCCGGGGCGAGGTGCTTTCGCACTACGTACAGGGAGGAGAAGGGGATGGTCGCCATCGGCAAAAAAGGCAGGCGTTTCTCCGGTCACGTGGAGGCTCCCAAGAAGAAGAAGAAGGGAGAGGAGGAAGAGGAGGAGTTTAAGAGCCCGTTGGGGAGTCACGGCTCACTTCAGCAACCAGCACCTTCGCCCAGCCGAATTGGCTCCGGTCATTGCTTCGCTCGGGACTGCCGGGGAATTTCGTCTTTGACTTGGAGAACTGCCACTTGGCAGTGCTGCGCGAACGCCATCAGCCAGCGGCCGACTCGGCGCTGGAGACATACTTCCAGGACAGGGAGCGCATCCTCCGCGACACACATGCGGGCCAAACAGCTCTTCCTGCGTCTTCTGTACGGTGGGTCGATCTTGGCCTGGAAGCGCACGCACCGACTTGGGGAGTTCGCGACAGAGCAGTTTGCCGAGCGGTTCGCAGCAGAGATGGCTGCCATGCGGCAGGCTGACTGCCAGAACCACACCCAGCTACTTGCCAAGCTGCGGCAACGGACGGCGCGCCCCGTGGAGTATTTGCAGTACGCCCTCAACACTGCGCGAGAGAGGGAGCTGATTGACAAGGTCGTGCTGCTCCTGGGAGAGCATCACAACGCAGCCGTCCTGGCTTTCGAGCACGACGGGCTGTTCCTCTACTGGCCGGACGAGCCGGAGAAACTACGCGGGCTCATCGAGAGTGCGCTGTGCGGCTTCCGCTACACTGTGAAGCCGACGATGCCGCTACGAGAGGCTCTGCAGGCGGCAGCGAGAGTGATGCGCAGCGGCAGCCCCGGTCTGGAGCGCATGTTTGACCAGGTGGACTCGCGTTGGCTTGAGCACCACGGTATCGTGCGCCAAGCCTTCAAAGGTTCGTTGCAGTACCACGGCCTGTTCGGGGAAGTCGTGCTGAGGAGCCCGGCGGTTTCCAGCAAGATCCCATACTCGTTGAAGGACATCTTCAAGTTCATCGTCGACACCGGTCACAAAGCCTGGTTCAGCGCCACACTGAAAACTTGGATCCTGACTGGAGACAGCGCAATGGACTCTCTGAGGAAGGCGAGTGAGAAGATTCTGATCCGCGACTTGACGGACTACCACATCGAATGGACCACCTCGGAACAGGATGCGGGGTTTCGGAGCAACGCTCGCTGGGAGTTCACTGGCCAGACTTTCCAGAACGGCGTTGCCAACTGGCTGAAATCGAATCTGGGAGAGTCCTCCGCGGCCTTCGATGTGGACGGAGAGTCCTGCCGCAAGTACTTGAACTTCTCCGGCAAAGTGCTGAACAGTGAGACGCTGGAGTGGTCTCCCATCAGCCCCACATTCAAAATCACCCGCAGCACTAACTGGGAGCATCAATGGCCTGCCTGGTGGTCCACGGAGGTTTGCACCGAGCTCTACGCCGTTCTGGCCGAGGTGCGTCGTCAGCAGGAGGATGCGGAGAAGAGGAGGGTGGAATACACCCTCGGTGAGCAGGTGAAAGCCCGCCTTGACGCCCTGTGCAAGAAGATCCCTGCGTTGCAGGTGGTGCACGCCTGGACGGTGGATGACTGGGAGTCCACATTGTTTGAGCTGTCGCTGCTCGTGAAGGGCGTTTTCGGAGGCACGCAGGCGGCAGCCCTGTGGACCAGGGGCGTGGGTAGGAACGGAAAAGACACGCTGTGCAACATCATGCAGGCTGTCTTGGGGAGCTACGCTGTCTCGATGGCAGCGCAGACACTGTCCCGAATCAGGGACCCGAGCGCTCCATCACCGGCGTACGCACTGTGCAGGGCACGTCGCTTCGTGGCGATCAGGGAGATCGACAAATGCGAGCCCATCAGGCAGCAGTTGTACAAGGTGTTCACCGACCCGAAGAGTGAGCTCACGGGCAGAGACATGTACGAGAAGATGGTGCAGTTCAAGCCCCAGTTCCTCCTTTTCCTCGCATCGAACGACCCCCCAGCCCTTGTCAACGATCTGGCCAACAGGGAACGGACCAACGTTGTGGAGCATGTGTCGGTGTTCCACGACCGTCCCGTGGAAGCGAACCACGCACAGTGGAAGGACATTGAGGCCACGCTGGAGACATCCGAGGGCAAGGCAGAGTACTTCGCCCTGTTTTACGCCGTCTTCCATCAGCTGCTGTGGCAGAACCCCCGCAGGCGCATCGGCCCTATCCCACCCAAATGCCTGGCTTTCCTGGAAGAGGAGACGCGTGACCCCGTCTTGAGCGCCGTCACAGATTTCGTCGCCACGAAGCTGGAGCGAGCGCCAAGGGGAGGTGCCACGCCACGTGAGGAGGTGCACAAGGCGTTGCATGCCTTTGTCAAGAGAAACGCGCCGGTGGAGGACGGCAGGCGCCGCGAAGTCCGGTGCGGCGAGCTCCTGAAGCAACTGGGCGTCCTGGAGAAGAGGGGACGCGGCGGCGCCACGCTGGACGGCCGCCGCAAAAACACCTACTATTTGATCTACATCTTCCCGAAGACGGACGGCTCCAAGGACAGTGAAGCCAGCTTCGTTCGCTTGGTGAGTGGTGCAGAGCCTGCAGTTGGAGGCGGCAACTGAGTGAGGGGAGGAGGAGGGACATGTGCAATCAGGTACAGTGCGCTATCCCTGTTTCATCTTGCAGCGAACAGAGAGACGAACAGGAAAAAGACGGAAGCGATCGAGACGCTTTGGCGCTAGCGTGAGAGCTTGTGTTCCATCGTCGACTGACTGCGCGACACGCTCCGTCGTATCAGGGGCTCAAAAGCATTTGGATTGTGGACTGCAAGAGTTGCGCCGAGACGTTGCGACAAGCACAAACCGGCCATTTTTTCTCATGTCAGGAAGGAGACAGCACTTTTTTTTTCTCGGAGCCAGAGAAGTCTCACTGAGACAAGTGAGACAAGTGAGACAAGTGAGACAACACAAACCCAGCGATTTTTTGACTTTTTTTTTGCATGAAACCAATGGAAACAATTGGCATGGATTGAGACCAAAGAACGTCCATTTTTGATTGTTTTGCTGCATGAAACCTTGTGTTGGGAACTGAGACAAACATGAAACCGGCCAATTTGGCCGCCTTGCTGCATGAAACCTTGAGTTGAGACAATCGAGACAACAACGGAGACAAGTGAGACAAACGCGAAACCAGCCATTCTTTACCTTTTTTTTTCTACCATGGAGACAGGCCGTTTTTTTTTTCAGAGCCAGAGAAGTTCCCCTGAGACATTGAGACAAGTGAGACAAGCGAGACAAGTGAGACAAACACAAAACCGACCAATTTGGTTGTTTTTTTTACTTGAAATCCTCCGTGGAGACCACTGAGACAAGTGAGACAAGCACGAAACCGGCCAATTTGGCTGTTGTTTTTTGGTATGGAAGCCTCCGTTGAGACAAGTGAGACAAGTGAGACAAACACAAAACCAGCATTCTGTTTGCCGTTTTATTGAATTTTATTGGTTGTCTCACTTGTCTCACTTGTCTCAATGTCTCAGTAGGACCTTTGCGGGTCTGGCGTTTTTTTTTGTGTCTTGAGCACCCCAAACCCTAACGCAGGGACATTTGCACGTTTTTTTTGCGCGGTTTGCCCATGCCAGCCCCCGCTCATTTGAGTGGTTCGCCCAACCCGTTTGGGCTTGATACTGGTCCGCCCAACCCGTTTGGTTTGCCGAGGACCCCAAACCCTAAAGGCACCGTTTTGCGCCACAAAATGCTATTCTTCCAGTGCCTATATCAATATAGACACTGGAAGAATAGCTCGTTTTGCGCGGTTTTGCGCGGTTTGCCCATGCCAGCCCCGCTCATTTGGTTGGTTTCCCCGAGGACCCCAAACCCTAACCCAAAAAAGGAGACGAGCAGACCCCGGTAATTCCGAATGCCTCGAAACCTTTTTTCTCCCAGTTTTTTTCGCTCGATCATCCAACTTGAGTGTGACCAAAGTTTATTTTTTTTGCCCCAAAACGGGTCCGATCAAGCTTCCTCGGAAACGAGGAGGCCGTGTCGTGCCTAAAAAAATCCATTTTCAAATTAGTCGAGGGTCCTGGGCCTCGGAGGCCCCAGGAAGTCGTCCAGCTGCCTCACAGCCGCCGGCCTGCCCCGTCTCGTCAGCCGGCCCGCGTTGCCGCTGCCCTGCGGCGCCTGGCAGCGCCAGCTTCAGCAGGGTCTCCCGGCCCTCCGTGCTGCGGACGGTCATGGAGTCCACGGCCCCCAGCTGCTGCACGTCGCCGTACTGAGGGTTGAAGCTCCTCGCCGCGTTCGTCGGCGCCCGGAAGGCGCCCGCGTCCTCCACCGCCTTCACGCGCCGCTCGGTGAGGTCCTTGTTGTGCTGGAACTTGTCGGCGTTGTCCTGGAGGACCCTGAACTCCGTGGCCGGCTGCTTCACCACGTCCTCGGGCGCGCCGTGCACCGTCTCGTGGGGCCGCGCGTTGTAGGCCCCGGCCGCCCGCTCGAAGTGGTCGCTCCACTGCCCGCCCTTGCGCGCCACCCTCGTGGCCAGGTCCTTCTACAGCGTCTGGATGCCCCGGTCCACCACGGCAATGGCGTTGCGGTCCTCGGGCCGCTTCGTGCGGTGCACGGCTTCCGCAGGCAGCTCCCGGTCCAGCGTGGCGAACTCGTTGCCCAGGTCCGTCGTGACCACGAAGTTCCCGTCGTCCCCCGTCAGCTCCCGCGCGGCGCGCCTGGTGGCCCGGCCCACCGTCTCGGCGTTCTTGTTCTGCAGAGGTTCCACGGCGGCCTCCCGGGTGAAGACGTCCATCACCACCAGGCCGTACTTCGTCTTTCCCCGCGTGTTCTGGCTGAAGTCGATGAGGTCGGCCTGCAGCCGGTCGTTCGGCCCCTCGGCGGCCGACTTGCCCAGCGCGCGCGGCCGGGGCGCCTGCACCTGCCGGCCCACGTCGGCCTTCAGCGCCTCGAAGGCCATGGCCTGCGTCACGTCGAGGTCACGCTGCCTCGCGAGTCGGTACAGCTTCCGCGGGTCCCGCGCGTTGAAGTCGTCGGCCAGGTCCCTCAGCGCCTCCATTTAGCTTTGTTGCCCCAAAAAGGAGCTTGCGCTGGCGTCCCTGGATGCGGGGAGGCCTGCACACACCTACTTGTTGCCCCAAAAAGGGGCTATTCTAGAACGAGGACGCCTGAAGACCGTTTTTTTCTACTCGTTCTTCGGCCCCCGCTGGGCCTGCCAGGCTTCCACCTCGTCCAGACGGGCCTGGAAGCCCTTGCACACCCCCCACAGCACGCTGGTGAGGTGCGAGTAGTCGAGGGTGATCATCTCGGTGCCGTCGCTCCACCGGGCGGTGCCCGTCAAATTCTTCCACTTCGCTCCTGAGAAGTCGTTGGAGGCGAAGCCCAGCCTCAGGTCGCCGTTCATGTCCGGGCGCTTGTACTGCTTGGCCTCCACGGAGTCTGCTTGAGCTCCGCCACGTCGGCCTCGGCCATCTCCGTCTTCACCCGGCTGTCCGACAAATTCGTGAAGCTCGTGTTGCAGACCACGTTGCCCGTGTTGCCCGCGATCACGAGGCAGCCGGGGTTCCTCTGGTTCGTGGTCAGGGACAGCTGCGTCGAGAGGCTCTTCGTCTGCGCCAGCGCCTCGTCGTTGATCATGATGAGCTCGCACTGGTGCGTCCCGCCGTCCCGCTCCAGGAAGACCCTGGCGCTCTGGTTGCCCAGCAGCCGCAGCTCCGGGCCGCTGTCGGGGGCCGCTGTTGTTGGACACTTGCAGCTTGCTCCAGCCCGCCCAGTTCTTCGTCAAGAAGAGATCGTCCGAGAAGTCGGAGGTGTTGGTCACGGTGAGCGTGTTGGACGCGAAGAGCTGCGGCGCGGAGACCGTGCCCGAGCTCGTCACGTCGCCGCACACCACGCTGCCCGTCGACACTCCGCCGCTCGTGGCCGTGAAGGTGCAGTCCAGGCTCTCGCAGTCCAGCGGGCCCGCGGACGCCGCCCCGGTGATGGTCAGCGTGGCGCCCGTGAGCGCGCCGGTAACTGCGAAGCTCGCCGCCGTCGCTGCGCCCGAGGCCGTCAATGGTCCCGTGGACACGTCGCCCACCGTGGTGAAGTTCCCGGCGTTGGCCGTGTTGTTGATGGTGAGAGTGCTGCCCGTGATTCCTTTTTTTTTCTTTTTTTATTTTTTATTTTTTTTTTTTTTATTTTTTTTTTTTTTGTTTTTTTTTTTTTTTTTTTTTATTTTATTTATTTTTTTTTTTTGTTTTTTTTTTTTTTTTTTCCTTTTTTTTTCTTTTTTTTTTTTTTTTTTTTTTTTTTTTTTTTTTTTTTTTTTTTTTTTTTTTTTTTTTTTTTTATTTGTTTTTTTCCCCCTTTTTTTTTTTTTTTTTTTTTTTTTTTTTTTTTTTTATTTTTTTTTTTTTTTTTTCTTTTTTTTTTTATTATTTTTTTTTTTTTTCCTTTTTTCCCTGTGGCGGAGCTCAGCAGGCCCACGCTGGCCTCGCCGCTGATGCTCAGCGAGCTGCCTGACACGGCCCCCGTGGACGTCAGCGTGGCCCCGGCGACGGTGCCGGTGGCTGTGAGCGCAGCGCAGGAGACTGCGCCCGAGGCGTCCACGCCCGTGGTGAACACGTCGGTGCAGTTCACGTCGTTGCACAGCAGCTGGTCGCAGCCCACGTTGCCCTGCGCGGTGAGCCCTTCCAGCGTGGCCGAGCCCGTGAGGGCCAGCGAGTCCGCCAGCAGGTCCGTTACTGAGACCGACTCTCCCTTGAAGGCGCTGGCCCTGATCTGCATGCTGTACAGGTCCAGCGTGCCCGCCGACTGCTGCACCAGCCCGGGGATAGAGCCGCCGAAGGCTCCGAAGTGCAGCTTCGCGATTCCGCCCGGCGGCACCGAGAAGTCCAGGCGCGCCGTGCTCCACACACCCTGCGAGGGCGTGCCGAGGAAAGTGCCGGTGACGCCCACGTAGTCGTTGTCGGCCGCGCTGACGTACATCACCAAGTTGGAGGCCGTGCCCAGCCGGTACCGGCAGCCGAAGGAGTAGCGTCTCCCCGGCGTCAGCGGGTAGGTGCGCACGATGTTCCAGGCGAAGGCGCTCAGGGTCATGGCGTAGCCCTCCAGCTGGAAGCCTCCCACCGTGAAGCTGGCCGAGGCCACGGAGCTCTGGCTGTTGGAGCGCACCAGGAAGTTGCCTAGCGTGGTGAGCGTGGGTTCCAGCAGCACCTCGCCCAGGGTGGCCAGCGTGACGTCGTCCGCCCCTCCGTCGAGGAACTCGTGCTTCAGCAGCAGCGCCGAGGCAGCCGTGTCCTCCTCCGCCTCCACCGCGTTGCCGGTCTCCAGGGTTGCGTCCAGGATCTGGAGGCCGTAGACGTCCACCGTTCCTGCCGTTTGGTTGGGCAGGCCCGGCGCCTGGAAGTGCGCCCCGAAGTGCAGCTTCGCCACTCCGTTGGGCGGCACTGTGAAGTACATCTTGGCCGTGCTCCAGGCGCCCTGGTCGCCCACGAAGCTGCCGTACAATGGGTCGTAGACGTTGTCGGCCTCGGACATGTACACCACGAAGTTGGAGGCCGTGCCGAGCCGGTAGCGGCAGGCGAAGAGCAGCTCTCTGCCGGGCGTCAAGTTGTAGGTGCGCACGATGTTCCACGGGTTCGCCGCCAGGGTCAGGGTGTAGCCGTCCACGCTCACTCCCGCGGTGTGCGTGGCCAGGACCACGCTGCAGCCGCTGCTGGGGCGAACCGTCCAGTTTGACAGCGAGACGTCCGTGGGGGCCAGGATCTGCTCTCCTATGGCGGCCACCACCTCGTCGGCCCCTCCGTCGTCCGGAAAGCGCACTGCTATTCTGCAGCGCCGAGGCTGCCTCCGTGACTCCGAGCTTGCCGGCAAGGAGGCCGTCTACTTGTGCGATGGTGTAGTAGCTGAGCAGCGCGGCGGCGATGCTCGAGGCCGTTGCCGTGTCCTGGTCTGCGGCTGAGCGGTACGCCACCAGCGCCGAGGTGATTTGGTTGGTGGTGAACACGTCCTGGTCCGGGCCCGTCCGGTAGGCCAGCAGCGCGCCCGCGATGCGTCTGCGTGTCCTGCGCGCTCGCCGTGCGGTAATCTCCCAACAGGGCGTCCACTTGTGAGGAGGTGTAGTAGGCCAGCAGCGCGGCTGTGATGGCCCCGGTCGTCTCCGCGTCCTGCGCCGTTCCGGTTCGGTAGTCTCCCAACAGAGTGTCCACTTGGGAGGAGGTGTAGTAGGCCAGCAGGGCTGCTGTTATGGCGGCGTCAGTGCCCGCCGTGGAGTAGCAGTCTGCCGTGATGCTCAGCGTGTCGTCGCCGTTGGCCAGCGCAGCAGAGAGAGGAGCCACGAAATGCAGGTTGCGAACGACGTTGCTTCCGCGAAGGAGCTCCCAAGTTGTGAAGCCCGCCCAGGCCGGCGCATTAACAACTCCGCCGCTGCCGGAAAGCTGCAGGGCGGCGAGCTCCGCGAGGATTGCGTCGAGGGCGCTCTGGAGCGCGGTCTCGCTGGCGGAGAGCGCGGCGTTCGTGGCGTACGAGGCCAGCAGCGTCGCGTCGGCCTTGGAGGCCTGGAGCGCCGTGATGCTGGCGTCCCGGCTAGCAAGCTGCGCTGCGACGAAGGCCTCGGTGGCGAGGCCCAGCAGCGCATTTGCTATCTTAGTGTCTACCTCCAGTGGAAGTCCGTCCACCGTGGAGAGCAGGGCGGCCAGCGCGCTGGCGTCCGCCTTGCCGAGGAGGGCGGCGTCCAGGGCTGCCGTGGTGACTGCGCCCAGGAGGGCCGCCGCTATCTTAGAGTCCACCTCGGAGGACGTGTCCACGGCCGACTGCAGGGCGTAAGCGGTCAGCGCGCTGGCGTCCGCCTTGGAGGCCTGCAGCCCCGAGATGGTGGCGTCTCTGCTCGCGAGCTCGGAGGCCAGCGCCGCGGCGGTGACGGCCCCCAGGAGAGCGTTGGCCACCTTGGTGTCCACCTCCAGCGGCGTGATCCTCGCCGCTATGTCCAGGGAGTGTTGGTCCACCACCGTCTTGAGGCCGTAGTTGGCGGCCACCGTGGCCAGCGTGGCGTTGTTGGCCGAGGCGATGGAACCGTTCATGGCCGCCGTGGTGCTGTAGTTGGACAGCTTCAGGTCCACGCTGTCCGGGGTGCTCTTGGTCGCCACCACGCCCTCCAGCACGTCGAAGGCCGACTTGCCTTGTTGGAGAGACCCGTGGTCAGCGAGCTCTGCAGCGCGGCGATGCTGCTTCCGTGCGCGGCCACCTGACCGTCCGTGGTGGCCAGGGCCGCAGCCGTTGCTAGGGGCGCAATCGCCGGCGCCAGCGCGCTGCTGTCCAGCTTGGAGGCCAGCTCTGCGGTGACTCTGTCGTCCAGGGACTGGATGGCCGCCGCGTTGTTGCCGGCGGCTGCCGTGTTCACCGCCAGGTCCGTTACTTGAGCGTACGGGGTGAGAGCCAGGGCCAGCTGCCCTGCGGTGACGTGCGTGCCGTCAGTCACCTCTCCGTTGTCCAGGACCTCCGGGATATTGCCGGTAACAGGTCCTTCAAACATGTTTACATATGTTCTCGCCGACGCCTTAGTCCAGTGGATAAGGCGTCGGCCAAGGAGCTAAGCGCTTCTTACTCCGCCCGGGGCTCGATTCCTGCCGCGAGCGCAGTTGAGTACCATTCAGTCCGAACTCCGGCCGTTCGGAGAAGTTTCCTTGTCCTCTGTGATTCGGGGCCCACTCGCAGGCGTCACCACTTGTTGGTGTGTCAAACACACCAACCCCTCTTCGGCACAAGTTTCCGCAAGAACACAGTCCGTGGGTGACCTTGAAAGCGAGGCCGGCTCCGCGGCTTCGGTCTGAGCGAGGCCGGCTCCGCGGCTTCGGTCTTGGAGCCCGCACCAGGGTTTTTTTCGGATGTGACTCAATTTTTGATTTGACCGATTTCGCCGGTCAATCGCGGGACCTGCGCACGATGGAGCCAGCCGAAATATTCGGCCACTGCTTCGTAGTTGGTGATAACATATGAGACATCATCAGCTGCGTGCCTGGCGCGCTAGGTATCGAAGCCTCCACGTTGGCGTGGAATTTGTAACGGGGCATGTCTGTTTTTTTCCGACATGCCCTACTGCGGGTTCCGCTTCGGGACTTCCGTTCTCGAAGCAAGCTTTTTGGCGTGGAATTTATAACGGGGCATGTCCGATTTTTTCGGACATGCCCTACTGCGGGTTCCGCTTCTGGAACTTCCGTTCTCGGAGTATGATGTGTTCCATGGAAGTATACCAGGAATTGAAGGATAATATCCTTCAATTCAAATTCCCTGCCCGGGTGGGGGTTCAGCGGCTTGGCGCGGCTTCAATGCCGGGCAGGCGCGGCAGGGTGGCGCACCCAAGCCGCCGTATGACCGTATGATCCGTATGATTCGTATGACTCGGCGGGCTGGCGTGTCAGGCGCGCCTGGAAACAGGCACCAACCATTTTTTGGTTGCTGCCCGCGTGGAGTTCCGCGTGGAGTTCCCCTCAATCCTGGGGCCACAACAGGATTGAAGGGAGCAATCCTGGGGCCACAACAGGATTGAATCCAAGAACATGTTCATCCGACATGTATTCCGACATGTTGAAGAAATTAAGCGTATAGCAAGGAACCCGGGGAAAGTGGAGGTTTCGCGGCTTGGCGCGGCAGAAATGTGAACACGAGTGGCAATTGTGTTGGCACTTGTGTTGAAGAAATTAAGCGTATAGCAAGGAATCCTGGGGGAATTTCAATGCAGGGATACTGCAGGGAATCCCTGCATCCCCGGTATCTCTCTCTTTAGAGGGGGTTTCCCAAATGGTTTATATTCTACCTGAGAGGCTCCCAGCACTCGTCCGTCCAGCATTTGACCTCGTCCTGCGAAGGATTCGAAGTCTAAAACGCTGCGTGCAGGCGTGAGGCTGCAAAATAGAGACCCCTAGATATGCGCTGCAATTTGGCTCCAGGTTGCATTTCAAGCGATGTCAAGCTTTGCCAAAGGAAACCCCTTTTCCTTTTTTTTCGGGGACCCCTTTTTTTGGGACCCCTTGTTTTCTTTTTTTTTTGTTTTTTCTTAGCCCTGCAAAGGTTGGCTCGCTTGAAATGCAACCTGGAGCCAAATTGCAAGCATATCTAGGGGTCACTATTTTGCAGCCTCACGCCTCCACGCAGCGTTTTAGACTTCGAATCCTTCGCAGGACGAGGTCAAATGCTGGACGGACGAGTGCTGGGAGCCTCTCAGGTAGAATATAAACCATTTGGGAAACCCCCTCTAAAGAGAGAGACGGATCTTTCCACCTCCAGAGAAAAGGGAGAAAAGGGAGAAAAGGGAGAAAAAAGGAGAAAAGGGAGAAAAGGGAGAAAAGGGAGAACAGGGAGAAAATGGAGAAAAGGGAGAAAAAGGAGAAAAGAAAAGGGAGAAAAGGGAGAAAAGGGAGAAGGAAAGAGAGCGACAGCCAGGTGCAACACTGCTGAGTGGTGAACATTGGACATGGCGCAGTGAACATCGCGGCGAGAGGGAATTGCTGTGCACACATTGCTCACACATTGCCCATTGCATTGGCATTAAGTTTGCAAGCTTTTGTCGCGCAGCGTCGAGGTCCTGAGGACAGACACAGTTGGGGGGCGGGGAGGGAAGGACACATAAGGTGTTGCAAGAGTTTCAACCTTTAGTGGATGAGGCTTCACATGCGTCTTCAGGGATGAAACCAGTTCTCCACTTGCTCAGCGGTCACTTGCACTTTCTCAGCGCCTAGGCACTTACTCAGCGCCTTTTTGTCTGTGCCCTGTAAATGGATGCGGCTTAAATACCCAGTCATGGCTGTGTGGTTGCGCAGTGGGTGCCAACCAGCTTCTCCAAGACTCAAGTGCTTAAATGGATGCGGCTTAAACATTGGTTCTACCACCTCTGGACGGCAACCAGCTTCTTCAAGAGTCAGCTGTTCTGGGTTTGAAGGCAGTAAACAACCGAAGCAACAGAGCACTTACTCAGCGCTCTTTGCACTGGCACGAAGAGGGGGGGGCGCAACCTGGCCTTAGCGCCTGCCCTTTGTTCTGCGCATCAACGACGTGCTGGGAGCTCTGCAGCAGGGCCGACTCCATCACAAGCCTGTGCTTGGGCAAGAACGGTTCCAAGCCCAAGCTGGTGCTGGAGCAATTCTGTGCAACGCGGATTGAGTGGAGCAATCCTGCGCTGGCAACAGAATTGACGGCAAGGCGACTCTGGCAGCAATCTGGCGAGAACCGTATTGCTGACGGACCTTCGGCGCTGCGGCAGTGGCCCGCACCAGGCCCGCAGCAGGCCCGCGCCAGGCCCGCGCCAGGCCTGCGCCAGGCCCGCACCAGGCCCGCCAGGCCCGCGCCAGGCCCACACCAGGGTTTTTCGGGTTTTTCGGGCAAAATGGAAAGCTTGGAGCAAAGTCGGAGTTCCGACTTTGGTGGAAGAGCAAAGTCGGAATTCCGACCTTGGTGGAAAGAATTCCGGCCTTGCTTTTAGACCGAAGCCGCAAAGCCGGCCTCGCTTTTCGACCAAAGCCGCGGAGCTGGCCTCGCTTTTAGACCGATTCCGCGGAGGATTACGAAAGCTTGTGTCACGGGGTGACACAAACCGTGGGAGACCTTGGTGGCATCGCAGTGGATGATATTTTCCTCCGCTGCTATGTAATGGCTGCTTATTCCACCAAAAAGCGCCGGTGACAAGCGGTGACAAGCTTGGCCGGCTGCTTTCTCCAGCAAAGAAGCTTCCTTGTCTCCGTGGTTAAAGCGCTGTCTTGCACCACCCTGGTCCGGGGCTTCCATGTGGATACCATCCGACGCCACTAACGTAATGGAGAAGGTGAAACACGCTCAGCAAGAAGCGAAAGATTTTGAGCGATTTGTCGCCGAAGAAGAACGACCCGACACCCAGAAGACAAGTGAGGAACGGTCTGCAGATCGTACATTCCGTCGGATATTGGGACGGACATGCACGACGAAGACGCAGGAGTTTGCCCTGACAACCCAAGTAGGATGCGGACGCAACTCATCTTTTGCAAGGTCAGGCCATCTGAGTTGACGATCGAGGCGAGGCATCGAACCTCTCTTGGCGTCGTACTTTTCAAAGTGTGGAAGGTATTCGCCGACAACAAGGCAGATGTAGTCAAGGAGCCTGGCAAAGAAGGCGGACCATACTGTCCCTACATCTCGATCGCAACGGGAGGGACGATTGGATTTTCAAAGATGTTGATGACGAACATTCCAACCCCGCCAACCTATGAAGAGGTCACTGCCGCTCCTAAGTTCAAGAGGGTGAGGATCAAAAGCGCAAGCCACAGGGACGAAGAAATGTTCTTTTGTTTCCTGAAGCTGAGAGGGCTTTACAATATGTACCAGATTTGGACAGCCTGGAATACACTTGGGATTAAAGCAGAGCAGTTCAGAGGTGTCAGCCATGCGAAGGATTGCCTTTGTCAGCGACACAATTTTCTGTTGCGTCGCCCTTGGCCTCAACTGCGATTACATGACCTTCTGCCGAACAGATGTGAACATTGGACGCAAGTTCTTGAAACTTGAGCTTGGCGCCATCGTTTGCATTCAAGGCGTCAAAAAGGTCGACACTCCTCTTATCCAAGGGCGCTACTCTCGCAATGTACATCTGCCCTTGCGCTTTAAGATCAATTGGACCGAGGAGACGCCGCAATCTCTGTTAGAAAGGTTTGGTGGAGGGCGAGTAGAAAGGCCATCGCAGAAGCATCGCATGGGGGATCAACTGGAATTTGCGGTTATATACAAAACGGGATTGTGATACTCATCGTAAATGATATCATGGCCAGCCCTGGTGGTACTCGTCGTGAACGGCGCACTGGGCAAACCAAAAAGTAATTGCATGAGACTTGCATTTGTCGCCGCAAAATGTTTTCTTGTTTCCGTACAGTGTCGTCATCGGCGACTACTATTCTGGAGATGCCAGGTACCAATTATTAGTTACAAATTGGTGATGGACTATGCTCGTATCTGTACAAGTGCCTTATAGATAGCTTGCTGCATGTGCACCGTCGAGACCTGTAGCATTCTCATTTCATGTTCAGTTTACAGAACCTGGCCAAACGCCATGCGTGTTGGCGTGCGTTTGCGACTGGTTCCCGACAACCCAAGCCCGGGATGGGGTCCAAGCCACAGGCTAAAACATCCTAAGAGCAGGTGAGGGTCGCCCTGTTACCGACATGTACATGCGAATGCATTTGGCTCAAGACCTTGATAATAGAATCAAGGCAAACATCCAAACACAGCTGTGAAGCAAAGCAAAAGGGTTCGTATTCCACGGTCGCATCGAGTCGTGAGACAACGCAGGTCATTTACCGTACAACCCCCTTTTACCACGACCACTACTATACGACTTACTGTCGAGGGTATTGGTTTACTCACGGAGTCGAATCGAACCCCAACTGCCCTGTCATTTGACTACGTGGTTGATCCGCCTCCTGGCAGAGAGAGACACATAGATCGATAGATAGATTGGTTGGTTGATAGATTGAGAGATTGATAGAGAGATAGAGATCGAGAGAGAGAGAGAGTGTTTGAGAGAGAAAAATAGACAGATGGATTGCCAGCTGCTTACACACACGTACACACGAAAGGAAAGAACGGCGCAACACCAAGCAAAAGAAAGGAAGAAAAGAAAGAAAAACAAGAACAAAGACAGAAAGAAGGAAATAAAGACAAAAGGAAGGGAGGAAGGCAAGGCAAAAAAGAACAAAGAAAATGACGAAGAAAAAACAATGAAGAGGAAAAAGAAGAAAGAACACATGAACCAAGAAAAAGAAGAGAACATTAACTATAGTTTTTTATTTTTGAAACTTCCGCCCACCGGCTTCGCTGGCTATACTGGTATCCAAATCAACCATGAACGTGCGACTTGCCATGAAAAGAAATACCACAATTGAATTGGATTCCATGAGTTCTGAAATTCCAATCTGTGCCTTTGCCTTTGGAAGCCGTGCTCGCGAAGTACAGAGCGTGCAAAGTGTGCTTGCTTCCTGGAGTGTACAGCTAAGACGAGGAAGTAGCGAAGATCCAGAAGTTTTCAGAACCTCGAGGGGTGTTAAATATATCGCCGTGCTGCATGCCCCATTTGTAAACCAACTTGTGATGTGGTTGGATCGATCCACTTGTCTATGCATGACTCATAGTGGTGTTGGAAAAAGTCCGAGACCTTAACATATTTACATTGTAGCAATCGTAGTACGCGGCTTTTCAATCCGACTCTCAGATGGAATGAACCGAGCTGCCCCAATTTGATACAACTGGGTAAGAACCAAACCCACCAACCGTGTCACTACAAGGGGACAAACTCAACAATAGGGGGCGGAATTGTTTCAGATGATTTGAGGGACTTACTCGACAATAGGGGGCGGAATTGTTTCAGATGATTTGACTTATCATACTGTAACAATCGTAGCATGCGGTTGCTATGAACCCTAGGATGACTTTGCCGCTCAACGTGGCCATGTTTATGGTATTCTCTTCCATCGGGGGTGCTCCGTCGCTCAAGATTTCATTCGCATTCTGCATTAGCAACAGACAGGTTTGTCGTTGCGCTTTGGATGTTGGCAAGCGTGCGACAGAAAAACGCAACATATCAGCATGAGTCTCAAGCGCAGCACCACTGCAGGCATGTTTTGACATGACACGGTGACCAGCGTGACATGACACGGTGACCAGCGTGCCACAGAGCAGACCCCCGCCCTTTTGTGTTACTGCTCGGCCTGCTATTCTCTGGGAGGAGCTGTGTAAGGCGCTGCAAAGACACAACCCGACTCGCAGAGTACGCGAGGAACGAGCTGAGCTGGACATGGGTGGACCCGAATATATGACGCAAGTCCATCGTTCTTCATTCCCACTGCATACACACGTAGAGGGCAGGATAGTACATAAAGTTTTAGATAAAACATGGTTTTGTTTATGCTGGGGACCAATGGTAGCAAGATCTATCGCCCGAAAATTAGGCGTAGAAAGGTATGCTTTCACAGAGGTGTTGGATTCCAGGTGCTTGCTGAACAAAACGTGGCTGTTCCAACCCATGGAGACGGAAACTGTGGCGAGTGCTTGTCACGTTCCATGTCAGCGGGTGGAAACATGATCAGTTTCCCGATGTGTTGACTTCATGCTGTAATCGCTTTCACTAGGATTTTGTTTGCCTTTATTCATTGAAGAGAGCATCAGGGGTGAGATTTGGATTGTTGGAGAGTGGCTGGAAATTTGATGTGCAAATGTTCAATGTGGATCTAGATGTCAGATGCTAGCGTCGACGCAACGGACACTTGATGTTTTTAGCGTGGTATTTGTTGTGCGCATGTTTCATGATGGGCTGAACCCAGTGAATTCAAATCTAGGAATAAAAACCCACCCCGCAGTTTGTTCATTTTAGGCGGGTTGTTTAATTGAATGGTGCCAAGATTGCCAGCATTCCTAAGCGCGGCGATTGCTTCATGCCAACGTGTGGACCATCCCAAGGGGGGAAGGGTGTCAGAGGTGCTTCTTGCTTGTTTTTTTTTTGCAGGGGACAACTTCTCAAGTAATCCTTATGCCCTTGCTGGTTTGGACTTTGGGGATTTGAACCGTTTGGGTTGGGAGAGAACCATCTCTACCCAGGTTTGGCCTCCTCAAAGGCGCACTCGTCTGATACAGCCAGTTCCTTCAGCGCGGTCTGAGAGGACGCATCGCTAAAAAACAGCTGTGAGTCGCAACTGAGTTGGAGCGACGCTTTTGCGTGGCAACTTGGGGAGAATTAGAGCTCATCCGGATAAACTTGCAGATGCAGCGGCTCAATGCAGCGCCATGTGTTTTTCCGGCTCGCGCACGGCGGCGTAGCGTTTGGAATCTGCCCAGGTGGCCTCTGTCAATCTCAGCTGCTATGCCGGTTGTGGCGTTGAGCCACCGCAAGAAATGCCAACGTCATGTATGGCGCGGGGGGAAGAGAAACCATTGACGGGTCCATGAACGGCTTGTGATTCCCAGCGTTGTTTGTTTGTTTGTTTGTTTTGTTTTGTATGTTTGTTTGTTTGTTTGTTTGTTTGTTATGCTTTGCGGTTGTGGTTGTGGTCGTTGTGGTTCTGGTCATTGTGTCGTTGTGGCCGTTGTTGCCATTGTGGCCGTTGCTGCCGAGGTGGCATGCCTTGATAGGCGAAACGCCTGCAGTGCCGCCAGTTTTTTTTTTTTTCTTCTCCGCACGCTTTTGTCCGCTGCAACAGATCCGTCCCCGAACCCCCCTTCCCCCCCCCCCTGCCGCCCTTTAGGGTTGTTGGTGAGCCTCCGGGCACAGCAAGGCTCAGCGAATGCGGCGGAACCTCAGGCGGCACGTCGTTCCAAAGAGGCATCTCGCAGAGGGAGTGCAAGCAGGCTGGCTGCATAGGCTCTGTGGGCGGCCGCGAAGAGCGAGCACCGTTGTGGGCCAGTGCCTTGGTCGCTGTGGGCGTCGTTGGCGCGCAAGCTGTTGCAGGAGGCCACAGCGCGGACCAGCGAGCACGAAACGCGGCCAACTCACATGCCCGCACCCGCCGCAATCCAAGGCGCCAAGCCCACGAACCCAGGGCCTCCGCCGCTGGCACCCCCTACGGAAGCTCTGCGCGTGCCAGTGCTGCGAACTCGCACGCTGTGGCGGCGATCGGTCTGGCAGCTGACGAGCGCCGCATGCAGGCATGGGAGCGCAAGCGCGCGGGATCTACAAGCCACGACGTCCGTGCGATCCTTTAGGGCTTCTGCTCAAGCCGCGTGGTCAGTTCCTGGACCCAGCGCCTGGGTGAAGGCGGGATAGCCCACAAGGAGTGCCAAGAAAAATATAGCCACTGCTCGGGGGGCATCCACTGCCTCGCCCAACGCCCGAGGCGCTCAAATGCCAGCTGCGTCTGGGACCAAAGGCGCGGGCAGGTCTCTCTTACAGCGCCCGAAAAGGTCCAGGCTGAGACCAGTACAGTCGACATTTTCCGAAGCATACAGAGCGAAGCGATGAGGTTTCGCTGTGACGGGGAGGACGCGTCGCCTACCCAAAGCGAGTTGCTTTTCGGAAGGCTGCGGGCCCCGGAAAGCGCCGGCTGTAAACCATGGTCTTGGACCAGAGCACTCTCGACATTGCCCACCCCCAGCACCCTGCTTAATGTACGGGCGTCCGCGTCAAGGCCAGCCACTTTGTGACCGGCACTCTTCGACGACAGCTCTGCTTGCGCTCGGGAGTGTCCCCGGCGATGACCATCGAGCTTGTAGAGCGGCGCGCGGCTTGCCATCGACACTACACTTGTGCAGGCTGGCCCCCGGCGCTACCAAGGTGGGCGCTGCGCATCGCGACCAAACAGTGCACGCATCTTGAGTTCATGCAGGCTTGGCTGTGTTTGCGCTCGAGGTTGCATTGGACGACACCCCCTCGTGTCTGGGGGCACGGCAACATGCGCCAGGCCATCTTTTTCGCATACTGTGAGAAGCGAGACCCTTGTGCGACGAGTAACCGTGCCCGCTCGCCCTCCATGAGGAGGCGCATTCCGCGACCGCGAAAGGCGTCAGCTGGGTGGGCGACCAGTCCCAACAAGCACCCTTGCGAGAACCACGCGTTAAGCTCCACACAGGCGTTCTTAGCCGAGAAGCGCACGGCCCAAGACGCAGTTTTGCAACGTAGTGCTGCGCAACGCAACCCCTACCTTGCCAGCAGTTGCTTGCCGGGCGGCGCGTGGATTTTGAGCAACGCGCTGTCACGTTGGTGGCAACTTCCGCCGGTGGCTCGCCTTCTGCTTGGCTTGCGCTACGGAATAGCATCCCTCGCCGCGGCGCGTGCGCATCCTGCGCGCCGTCGCCGAGCCGGAAGTTTTCCAAGACCGCCGCGACAGCTTCCACGTAAGGAGAGGGAACAGGTTCGCAGCACCTCGCGACACGCGCGGGCCTCGGCGCGGCCACCGTGGCATTTGCTTTCGCTTGCGCGGGGCCCACGCCACGCAGGTGGTCACGCAGGCAGTGATTTTGCAACCTCGCCACAAGGCAACGTGCTGTTTCCCCGCGACGTTGGACTCGGCTGGCCGGGCACATGTGTTCGACCGACGATGTAAGCGAGGCCTCGACTTGTTGTTTCACCCGCTGCGCCACCTGCTCCTCCGTGAGGTGGGCCGGGTGCCTCGTCATGGCCCCGCCCAGCTCGTTCACCGGCAGCCAGTCCCTGCGCTCGTAGCCCGCCCCCGCGTTCCGCCCACTGCGCCTAAGAACAAACCGAAGCAGGACGTGCCCACCGAGCCGGCTGCCCCGAAGCGCAAGCTAAAGCCGCCTCCGGTTGAGGACACCGCCGGCCGAGGCACCGGCCGAGGCACCACCGGAGGCACCGCTGCATGCTATCGAGCCCCGCAACGAGCCGCAGATGCTCCGGTGGCTCCGCAAGACCTACCCCAGCTACAACCTGCAGCCGCTGCTGCTGAAGCGCCAGCGAGAACTGGAGGAGGCGCGGGCCTTCAACAACTGGCTGGGCGAGCGCAGGCCGGCGCAGGAGGGGCAACGACACCTGGACGACGTGAGCCGGCTGACGGAGGCCGTGCCAGGTACCCCAGCTGCGCTACGCGCGCGCCGAGCGCCGGGGCGTGGAACGGGCGGCGGACGAAGTTGCGCAGTGGTAAAGAGATGAAGACGCTTCGGGCCCACGGCTTCAACCAGCGCCCGCGTTTCGAGCAGGTGGTGGGCTACCTTGAGCAGAACGAGCCGCTGCCCCAGGACCAGCCGGACCGCAAGGCCACTTTGTTCGTCACGAGGCATGAACGACCCCACGCAGCCCCAACATTTGTGGCTTAAGATGTCCGCATGTCAAGCCATCCAGCCCTTCTCCGCCTTGCTCGCCAACCCCAAGTTCCGCTCAGAGCATAGCACGCGCGCATACATGCAGCCCAGCTTGGACCTGCTGCGGGAGTGGGAATCACGCCTCGGCATGGATGACATCGCGTTGGTCATCCGCTCTTGCATCGCATTGCTAGAAAACATTAAGACACATGTTAGCGTGCTCCCACAGCCACGCAGCGCGCATTTCCTGCACTGGTCCGATAGGCATCACGAACTCGCAGAACTTGCCGGCGAGTGGACACACTGCATGCCTACACCCGCACTGCCCGAGCCAGGGATACCGCCGGGCAGCCCTCCAGGGCTGCATCGCCCCGCGCCGCATCGCGACACGCCTTACTGCTTTAAGTTCCAGTCCAACAGCTGCATTCCAAGGCATGCAAGTTGGCTCACGTTTGCATTGTGCCCGATTGCACAGTTTTTTTTTTGCGCGCACCTTTTTGCGTTTGCCCACGCGGTGAAACTGGGGCCGGCGCCGAAGGAGGCGAGACAAAGAAGGCAGCAAAGGCGAGAAGAACGCCATACGACTACCCTCGCAGGGGCAGGCGGCTTGGAAGAGGCGTCCCCGAGGCCGAGGACGTCGCCGAGGTCCGGCGCCGCATCCGCAGCAGGCTGCGCGGGCGAGAGCCAAGCGCCGCCCAGCAGGGTGGACACCACGGCGCGCTGGAGAGCTACGCCGAGGAGGCCCCACCACCGGCGCTGCCACGCAACGGCAGCAGAGCGGCGCAGTGCCGCAGGGGCGCGGAGCGACCGGACGCGCGCCAAGCGGCGAACAAGGTCGAACGCCTCGGAACCAAAGCGCCCGCCGACTTCACAGGCGAGGACGACGAGCCGCTGTGGGCCAGGGCCAGCAAGCTCAGCGCGCGCCTGCGAGCACGGCACCATCGTGCTCAGCAGCGCGTGGCTGCGGGCGGCCATTCCGGCGCAGAGGCGAAGCCAGCGTGACGTCGCAGCAAAGGGCTTCACCGAGGCGAGTGGCGCCATATAGGACGAAGTCCAGGCGCCGGCGATCATCCGCGGCGACCCCAGGGGCGGTCGTGTGCGCCAGCCACTGCTGCGGCACGACACGAGCCTCCGGGCCCAGGGCCTCGCGCGCGACGCGAACCCAAGCCTGCTCGATTAAGGGGGCGCGGCGAGCGAGAAGACCGCTGCGAGGACACGCTGTGGCATGGTCGCCAAGGGCGTCGAGCGCCCCTCCCACAACCCGGCATCCCGGCACCTCCGCACATCCCATGCGTGAGTGGCAACGTGGCGACAAACCTGCGGCGTCCTTGCAGCCTGGGAGCAAAAGGTCCCTGGCCTACGCATTGCCTTGGGTTCCTGGCTCGAAGACTGCGTGCTGGCCCCGATTGGGGTCTTGTGGGGCGCCATCCCCTGATCAGTGCGGATGCGATCTGAGACTGTACCCAAAGGCTTTCGATCGTGTCGTCTCGGCTGCACAGTTGAACCGAGCTCAACCGGTGATGTCTCTGCTGACGCCGGGACTCCTCTGGAAGGCGTAGTTGTGCTGATGCGCTAAGCAGGGCCACTTTCAAGCTATGCAGAGTATAGGCTTGTGCCTCGTCCTGGTTCATATGCGAAGCAGTGCGAGGCATCCACGGAAGCTGAATTGCCCAACAAAGTAGTGCCAATGCTTGTGTATATGCCATGGGGCCCTGGAAACAAGCAGGTGCATCATTATTGATGCATGCTAACGCGGGCAGCACGAAGTCGGGCGATTGCAAGTTGGGCGACCTAGTAGCGCTATAGGTAACAGCAATGCTTAAGCTCTGAAGCCAGAGTAGCACCCAAGACGATTTTTCGTCACGACCGGTTAAACCGAAGAGTGTGCATGCCCAGGGTTGGCCTAGCTTGGTGGTCTTGGTTGCTCAGCAAGATCCGCGTACGGCGTGCTGTGTGAGGCTGATGTCGCGCACTCTGATGCGTTGGAGGTCCCTGAAGCGCATGCTGGCGTGCGCTGCTAAAAGGCAGGAAGCCTTCTCAGTGGGGGCTGGTCCGATACCCGCATGCATCACATTGCATGCCTTGCCAGCAGAGCTACGAATGTTCATCTACGAGAGGGAAGAACAGGCCCGATGTTGCATCTTTCAGTGTTTCCGACGCTCCGGAGTCAGAAGACGACCATCCGCACGAAGCACGCCCTGCATCCTCCTCTTCTGCAACTTGCGAAGTGCAGCTCACGTTGGGCGCAGCAGTGCATGCAGTGTACAGCTCACGCGAGGACTTGCCATCCGCATTTTGCACAGCTTGCGGCCTAGGCATTACTACCCCTGTGCACTGCGTTAATTACCTTGGCCAAGAGCACCTGTGCAAGCACAAGGCTTGCCAGCACGTTTTCGCTGATGCCGTGATACAATGCCCCCTAGTAGGCGCATGCCCTCCCTTTTTTTCCGGCAGCCAATCATCCCACGTGAGGCCCAAGGGAAGAACCTCGCCTTCAGGCTCGCCGACTTGGCACGGCCGGCCTGCACCTCAGCACCTCAGTTCGTGTTGCCCGGCATGCTCCTTTGTTTTTTCACAGGCTGCTTGCGTGGGTTGTTTCCCTCAGCTCTTTTGTTGCATTCTGTGCCCATCCTCCGGTCATGGCAGATTTGGAGGCATCAGCAAGCGCACTGCGCGCCTTGCTGGCCAACGCCCGAGTGCCAGATATGCTAGCCGAGCATATCCTCGGTCTCGGTTTTGAAGATGTTGCCGACTTTGCATATGCGTACTCAGACACATCCGACCTGAGTACGCTGCTCGATGATGTGCCCGCAGAGATTTGGACCGCATTGGAAGTGGCAGATTATGCACACTCCATCCCAGCCGCACGCATCAGGAAAGCATTCGAAATTGCCAGGGCCGCACCCGCGCAAGAGACGCATGCACACATGCCCAAGGCATTGGGCCAACACCGGCCCAGCTTCAATGGACACGCGTGCTTCGCCAGCCATCGCATGGGCAGAGCATCTGCCCCCCAAGCTTGGTGAACAAGTTCCAGAAAAACTATCCAGGAGAGCTCCTGGGATCGGACAGCATGCCAAGCATCCGCCTGCTCAGCATGGTCTATGAAATGACCAAGTCAAAACACTTCAAGTGGATCCCTTGGCAGTTACGGCTCACGGCGCGCCAGTATCAAGAAGCAGTGGAGGCGCGTTCCCACAAAGCCGCGCGTACAGAGACACAGCTTTTGGCGCATGCTTTCTTCGATGACACCCCCGAGATCAACGTGGAGCACTCGCCCTTTGCCAAGCAGTGCACCTGCTCAACGCCAAAGCACTTGACCAGCAAATCGCCAACATGTGCCTGACTCAGCCGGACCCAGCTCTCTCACTCCGCACAGTCACAACATCGGAGCTCCTGCATGCAGATCGCCAGATCTGGGGCACCATCATCGACCTACTGCAGCGCAAGTGGTCCATGGACGATGCGTTCCATGAGCTCACGCATGGCCGCATGGAAATACACTCGCTGCTCATGCTCCGCCCCAAGACCAGCAGACAGCCTGCGGCTCCTCAGCTCACCAAGCGACCGCATAACCCAACGCGACCGGCCAAACGAGCTGCCCCTAAGCCGCGCAAAGCCGAGCCGCCCCGAAAAAAGGGGAAAGGAAAGGGAAAGGGAAAACACTGTGACAATTGGGCAGCAACGCACCAAGGCAAACAAATCTGCCGCAGATTTCAACACGGATTGTGCAAATCCAACAACTGCCAGTTTGCACATGTTTGCGCTGTCAAAGGCTGCCAGCAGGCACACGGCCTCCCAGCATCCCTCGAATCGCACATGAAACAGTCCGGAGGATTTCCCGGCTGCTCCTCCGGACAGTGCACTCCCGCTGCCGGCAACATTCAGCACGGTCCATCCTTACTGCTTGACGCATTCGCCCTCAAGCAATCTGGCCCAGCCTCTGCCACCGGCTTTGCAACACGACCTCCCGGCCGAACATGCAGCAGGCGGCTCCGCTAGCGCTGCTCGAACGGACGGTGAGCACGTGTCTACGCACCCCAAAAGCGGCTTTCTCTTGGATGTCTTCGCAGGCACACATGCACCCATCTCAGCAGCCGCAGACAGGCAGGGCCTTTCGCGCTTCGAGGCTTTTGACATCCTGGATGACGCATGTTTCGAGCTGCTGATGCGCATATCCTGGTCAGGCATGGTAAGTCTCATTACCCTGGCTCCGCCGTGTAAGGAGTATAGCAGACTGAAACTCCGCCCCGTAACCCAAAAGCCTTACGCACTCCCGCATGCATGCAAGGAGTGCCCCACCTGTCCCCCGAAGAAAAATCACGCGTAGCACAAAGCCGGGACATCCACAGGAGAAGGCGAGAACTTTTCAAAGCTGTAGCCACTCAAGGCGGCGTGGCAGTTTTTGAACAACCGCCTTCCAGCATGGCATGGCTCGAACCAGAAAATTTTCAGTGCCTCAAAACTTTCCAAGGGCATTTGGCGTGGGTGGACGCATGCCAGCACAACATGCCTGCGTGTAACAACCCATGCATCCAGCATGTCGCAGCCCGCTGCAATCACCCAATTAGGCACGCTAGAATTGCAGGAGTGCGCAACAGCTCAGGCCAATTCCTGAGCACCTTAACGGCAAACGTGGTCAAGCATTGTGCATTCAAAGTCAGGCTCTGCACCCCACCAGACTCAAGGTTTGTGACGGGGCAGGCATGCACTCCACAGCAGACCACTCAGTGCCCCAAACCAACCATCCACTGACAAGGCTTGGTTGCAGTGGGCCAGGGAACAACAGCTGATCCCAAAAAATCTGGCCCACATCCAAGCCGACACACCAGAGCCTCCGTTGTCAATCAAGGAGTCCGAGCAGCAATCATTGCTTTTGGGGCGGTCGACATGCCCGCCCCAGCCAGCCTGGCTCCCGACCAGGGCCAGCCGTATCGGCTGTCACTCTTGCATGCATTAGCATCCGCATCGGAGGACCCAGATATCAGACTCCTTCCATTGCTCGCAGAAGGGGTCCCCACAGGTGCACTCTCCGAGTTGCCGCGTAGCATGCAGTGGCCGCCCAAAGAAAACGCAGACTTGCCTCACGAGCTCACAGAATGCGTGGGCAACTGGAAGGCCGCCGAAGCGGAGCCCGAAACAGTGTCCGCCCTGTTAGAAAAAGAAATTTCCAACGGATGGGTTGTCCGCACGGACATGTCTGTCGAGCAAGCCCGACAGCATTGGCATAAGGGCATCGCAGTTGGTAAGCTCAACGTAGTGCATGCAGAGGGAAAAGAACCTTGCTTGGTGCTAGACAGCACCAGGAGGACCGTGAATTTGTAAAGCTTTGGCAAGTCAGTGCTTCTCCATGTGCAAGATTTGTTTGTGGTTGCCTGTGTGTCGGTGTGTCGGTGTGTCGGTGTGTCGGTGTGTCGGTGTGTCGGTGTGTCGGTGTGTCGGTGTGTCGGTGTGTCGGTGTGTCGGTGTGTCGGTGTGTCGGTGTGTCGGTGTGTCGGTGTGTCGGGTGTGTGTGTGTGTGTGTGCGTGTGTGTGTGTGTGTGTGTGTGTGTGTGTGTGTGTGTGTGTGTGTGTGTGTGTGTGTGTGTGTGTGTGTGTGTGTGTGTGTGTGTGTGTGTGTGTGTGTGTGTGTGTGTGTTAGCGCACGTGTGTTTGTGTCTGTGTGTGTGTTTGTGTCTGTGTTTGTGTTTGTGTTTGAGTGCCAGTTGTTATGCTTGTGTGTGTGTGTGGGCTGACAGGAAGAAACTGCACGTCTAAGTTGGTCGGGTATGTCAGCGGGTCCCACAAGCCCTTCAATATGATTGGGAAAAACTTGTACAGATTGGTTTTGCGTTAGAGTTCTGGCTCCTGTGCCCGCAATACTTGTTTGGCTCTGGGGTCCGACATATTGTGTAGATCAAAATAATAAGTACGGAGTAGAGGTAAATAAGGGTGCTGCCTGCACTACTAAGGGTTTAGGAGGCAGGAGTCCAATCCAGTCTAGTTCTGTCAACCTTCTACCAATTATCAGGTTGCTATTGCAAGGACTGAAGGAGCAAATCAAGTGCCAGTTGCACATCCTCAAGGTTAGTGACATGCGTATCACTTGACTGCAGGTTCAGCAGCGCGCACTTTTTTGACCCAGCGACAAAGCCGCAGGGCAGCCTGCAGTCAAATTTCCTGCGCACTTGGGCGCCCTGAAGACAAGCCCCATCACCGTTTCAACCCAATGTCTCACGGGCCGGCGCGAAATCAAGGTTTGACTGCTGTCAACCTAGAAAACAATGACAGCCGCGGCATGGTTCCTATCCGAATGGTTAGCCCGAACTTCAGCAAGATGGCGTTGTCACGGCTTGCTTGCAAAATGTGTGGGCCCTAGTCACGTGGGGCCTATGCTTTTTGAGCAGCAGGGCGCGTTCATACCTGCAAGCATCTTCCGGCTTCTTTCCCGTCCTTGGGACGCCACAAACAGCCTCCGTTGGACAAAAAACGCGTCCAACAGCAAAAAGCGCCGCAGGCATGATTCGTGTGACTGGAAGGAAACTGTGCTGGGGCTTGTGCCGGATGATAAACAAGCCAGTCTTGTTTGAGCCAGGACTATGTGCTGGGGATCGCTCTCAATAGATATGGTCGCACTTCGCGCTGGCCACACCACGAAGCAGGGTCGACGTGGCATGCCTGTACAGCCCTCAAGGGTTGAAGTGTATAAGTGAAACACACGAGGTGGTAGGAAGCATCGTGGCTTGCCAGTGTGCCCATCCCAAAGTAGATGACAGCTTGCAGTTGGTCACCCAAATGCACTGCCGGCCTGAAGGACTTGCAGCGCTGTGAAACCAGGATGTGCTCCCCATGACAAGTCACTTCAGCTTTATGATGCCTGACCGAAATGTGGCTATCTGGCAAGCGTCTGCTAATGCAATGCGCCAGGGCCGTAGGGACTGAGTCCCACATTTCTTGGGTTGTCTGGAAGCCTGGATGCCGGGAGCGTTGTGAGGCATCATGGGCAAGTTCACGACTTCAGAGACTTTGACATTGGCTTCAGCATCGGCTGCGTCAGCATCCTCGGCTGCTGCCGCTGTGACAGCTTTGGCTGTGCAACTTTTCCCGGATCTTTTGCGTGAGCCAGATAGCCTGCGTCAGCAGCAAAGCGCCGGAACAGGCAGCGCACCACAGTGTGGCACTGACTGCCTCGGCCTTGTCGCGCTGTGAGCACAGCCACCTACTGCAAGATAGACAACTGATCGGCATGCTTTCCCGATTTGGAGACAAGGCTGTTGGGGAATTTGAAGACAACGGAAAGTGTCCCAAATAGCTGAAAGCTTAGGGGTCTTCAGCCATTGTAAAGGTTGCGGGGAAAGTACGAATTCAGTGGTAACTCAAGTTCCGGGTTTCCAAAGGCAGGTGTTGGGGATCTTTTGTCGGTCTATTTGCACAAACTGCGCTTAGGCCTGGCTGGTCGTGCTACTGGAAGTGCTGACAGCGAGGCCTCGGATGTCCCGTAGAGAGGAGGCCAAGAGGTCACGAAAAGCTGCGTAAACGCACTCAAGGACTTTATGGCCGGCCGCGACCTTGTCTTCCACTGGCGCCAAGGTGACGACACCAACCGTTTCGGGAGGAAGGGGCTAAGCCCATGCAAAGACTTGTTTTTTTTTTAAATGTTGGGGAACAACATCAAATCAGACCTCAATGACCTCAAGGCAAAAGAGTGCTAGTGCGGAGCTGGCAAAGATCTTCCAATGCACAACTCCTCCTGCGTGGGATGTTGCTTGGGTCCACGGCCGGCGCGGCGCCGGGGTGTGGCAAGACATTCTTTGCTTTGCTCCTTCTCAACGCTGCAACGCTATCAGATGAGGAACAAGGCTTACGCAGAGTGCACTGGTTCACCGCCCCCACGAAGCAGTTAGTCTCTGAGATTGCCAACATTGCCAAGCGGTGCATTCCATTGTCATACTTATTGGCCCGTTGGCGCCAGACGGAGAGGAACGGCTGCGGAAGCACCAGACCGAATTCTGCGAAGCCCTGCCACAGTTCATGCTGCGCATCCATGCCCTGAAAGATGCCGCAACCTACGCCATTGAAGCTGCAAGACAAGCGTCCTGGGGCCCACAAGAAACACGTGTAGCCAAGCTCGCCTTGCAGAAGCACTTCCTGGAAGCCTTCGATTTTTTCCATGGCGACCAATGGCAGCAGTGTCTTGAGCAGCACGAGCAAAGCGTGAGGTTGATCATCTCGACAACGACCTACAAACTCAAGCACGAGGCGAACGAACCTCTGCCAGTGCAACGCTTGCTGAGACACAAAGCAGCAGGAGGCCATGTGAGTGACGAGCCTGACATGCTGGACTTCGGTGTGACTATCGGGGCTTGCACATCCTCGGCGTTCCTGCTGACTGCCCACGACCCGTCCCAGAGGGTGCGGCCAGTGCAAGAGCCCAACGAGCTTCGCAGTGGGGCACCTGATGGAGACGATGCGCCACGGCTACACGGTCACGCGCCTGCTGAACGCTACCTTCCGAGACCTCTGGAAGCGACTGCGCCGGACACCACCGTCCACACAGTGTTCTGCGGCACAGTCCTCGGCTGTGGAGGCGTCGCTGGCGCTTTCGGGGATCACGCACCGTGCCTGCTTGCTCGACGATCTTTGCCTGGTCAGCTATGGCGTCTCCCTTTGAGGGCTTGTCGCCATTGACTCGCTTGGGTGCTTCTCATCCCCGGGCATCGGAGGAGGACGGGGTGGCTCTGCCAACAGTGGAACGACGGAAGCGAGCAACCCACCCCGAGTTGCTTGCCCAGCAGCCGCAGCGCCTCCTGGTCCTGGGCTCGGAGAGTGGTGGGTGCTGGAGTGATGGCGCCCTGGGGCTTGTCCGGGACCTCGCACGGTGTCGCAGCTTAAGCCCCCGCTGCGTTGCGCAGGCCTGCGGCTCAAGGTTGGCAACGGCGCTGGTGGGCCGGCGCCGTTGCAGTGCCCCAGCCTGCGCGCGCCGCCGCTCGAGCGCGTGCTCTGCCTTGCTGCAGATGCTGGCGCGAGCCGCTTGCCCCTGCGCGGCTGAATCGCCAGCCGCTTTTGCCGCCGTTTCACGCTTTCGTTCATGATTCACCCGAAGGACGGCCTCAGGAGAGGAAAAAGAAAAACCTACCCTGTGCGGGGCGCAGGCTGCGTGGCAGCGGGCGGATCCTCCTCTAGGCGCTGGGGGCCTGGGTGTACGTGGCGTTGCACGCAGCTGCTGGCAGGTTGTGCGCGCATTCCCTTTCGCATTGGAGAGCTGACCGGCGGCGGGCGGAAGTTGACGCCGAGCAGGGCGCAAAAGCGAATCGCCAGGCGGCAAACCCTTTGCCACGAGTGCCGCGTGTACAGTTGTGCTACGCTTCCCGGTTTCGTACCAGGAGCTCGCCAAGCATCTTCTTTTATGACCCCCGGACGGGGTCCGCGCAGGTGGGCGCTTGGAAGCTTTTTACGCGCAGGTTGGCGTGGCGCCGGGCGAGCGACCAGGCGACGAAAGGTGTCGCCAGTGGCGATGCCCCTCACTCCCCCGCTGGGCTTCGCAACGCCGTGAGGCGAGCAAGAACTAGCGCTGCGAGTATGGGCTCTGGGACATCCGCGTTGGCTAGCTTTGTTGCCGCCTCGGCGAACAGCGCTAGCGCAGCCTCATCGGCCAGCAGGATCTTGTAGTGGTCCACCGTACCCTTTTTTGCCGTGCGGAGGGCATCCGCTACAGCGGCGGCATCAAGCTGGATAGCGTCCGCCGGCAAGGAAGGCGGCGATGGAAGCCGCTCATCGGAGCCGCCCCCGTCGGCGCAGCTGCGCGAGCGTGCGTGCGCCCAAATCCGGCAAGGCGACTTATCCCGCGCGCGGCAGACACTCACTTCAGCATCGCTGGCCCCTGGCGCTGAAGCAGCCCCCGACCCGGACCGCCGCCCGCCACAACTTCGAAGGCATGCGCGCTGCTTCGATGAAGCCACGAGGCCGTACCAGTTCGCGCTGCAAGCACGAGCTGGGACGGACAGCCTGGCCGCTTTGCTTCGCGCTGCCACCGAGCTCGACCCCGCAGCCACCGTCGTGTCTCTTGACAGGCGTTGCGCTTATGACTCGGTATCCCGGGCGCCTTCCAGTGACGCCATCGCTTGTACTCTTTGTCCGTCCCCTCTACGCGCAGCAGTCGGTGTACTTGTGGTGGGACGGTGCCGGCGCCTGGCACCGCATTCTTGTGAGCAGGGCGACGCGTTGGCTCCCGCTGTTTGCCTTTGCGCAGCACGCCGGGTACTGGCAAAGCATGCAGGGCTCGGAAACAACAACCTCGGCCCTCGCCTTGCTCCAGTTTCCGCTTGCCGACCCGGAACTGTTATGTGTAGATTTCTTCTGCGGACGCCTTTTTCCGTTTAGCTGCGGTCCGAGGGAACCCGGGACCCCCCCCCAACCCGAAAGGGCAGCCGAGAAAGGCGAGCGAAGCGTGCACGCCGACGCGGCGGCTAGCCGCGCAAAGGCAGAAGGCTGGGCTCGGACGGGCCAGCCAAAGCAAGGACATCCAAGCTTCGGCACGGCTGGAAATTCCACGCGTTGCGAATACGCCATGTGTGCGATTGGCATCCTTGTCACCATCTTTGAAGGCGTTGCTCCGGGCCAAGCTGGAGCTTTGACGGCCGTCCCAGCTAATCCGTCTACCAGGTTGACGCCGGGTTCAACGCGCTGAGGCACTGGATAAGGCTGTCAGTGCCCGTTGTTCCCAACTGGCGAGCCCGACCTGGCCCAGCCTGGCTGCGCTGGGGGCGCACGCCCTCCAACAGATCTTGCCAAGAGGCGACAGTCCCCCAGCCTCCGGCAAGCCGCAGGAGAAACACACGTAACCGAGCTGAGCCCCAAGCGGGTGCCGGTTCCGTGATGCACGGGGAGGGTTCGAAGGAAGAGTTCAGCGAGCGTGCGTTGTGTATGCGCCCGCTCAAATGCACGGGCTTTTTGCGCACTTTTTCCATGGCGCAGACGCGATTCTGCGGTTGCGTCCGAACTTCACTGCCGGATGTTGCACATGAAACTCGTTGCCAATTGGCGCTGCGTGTGATGCGCGTTTGCAAGTAGAAGGCTGTGGGGTGTTTGTTTTTGCATAACATTTGTCTCATTCCTCGCCCAAGCCAAAACCAAACATTGAACGTCGCATGTTTCCGAGCTTCTCTTGGCTTGCCATGTCGCTGCAGTTTATGGCTTGTTGCCGAGCATGACAGATGCTCGGCTGAGAATGGAGCGGCGAAGACCCAGTGGACGTGAGCAAACAGACGTCGGCCCAAAACAACATGCAGGCCAGTCCAGCGGACCCTTTTACTGAGCTCGCACGATGCCATGGGCCCGGCACTCGGGCAAGCAATATGTTTGAGCGTGAGGGAGGGTCAGACCGGGTCTGTACGGCTAAGGGATCCAAGGGGTCTTGCACGTATGCCATATTTTGTTTTGCAAGCAGATGTAACAACCGTAAACACACAAAAACGTTGTGGTGGGCAGAATCAACAAGTTTTCGGGATACGGCATACCAATGCCAGGGCATCGACCCCAGAATGCTTGTTGGTATCACAGCTTATTGCTTGTGACACCGTGCTTGCAAGTTGCAGCTGTTGACAGCTGCTCAGAACATTTCGGACCGCTGCACGGCCCCAGGCGGGCCAGCAAAAGACACGCAAGCCCTTGACTTCGTGATTTGTTCTGCACCTCGCAAATCCACACTTGTGCATTTTGGAGGAGAGTCGAAGTTCATCAACCAGGCAATCGAAACGCGAAATTATTGCTTTGGAGCGAATCCATTCAGGAGGTGAGATGAACATCAGGTGTGTCCGATTTTGCCGCAGGCTGAGCGCAAAAGAAGCGGCGGCATGGACGCCGAGCTTCCCTTCGCCGTCGGCTTGCCGTCTTCCGCGCCATGCCCCAAAGCTGGCGCAGGGCTCGTGCGCGGCCAGCAGACCCAGACGCCGTCCTCCAGCGTGAGGAGTGTGTTTGTGTTGACCAAATCAACTCCAGTTTTTTTTGGATTCCCCACTAAACCCCATATGAATATGGGGTCAACATTAGGACATGATCCTGGGTTGCCTTCTAGCGCGGGCTCACAACACCGTAAACAAGAAACTCCGCCAGGTCTAGAACATATTGTTCGAATGTGGGCGAGAAAGTCAGCAGTGTTCGTTTCAGCAAACCGGCACACAAGTCAGAAGACACCTGATTAGCTTTCTGAGACCTTCTATTTTATTTTGTTCATGGCTTTCAAGTTCCACCACCCGACCAACAAGAAAAGAGTCACATTGCCGTGGGGATCACCAGCCACTACGGGCCGTCGCTAGGAGGTCGGCACTCGGCGCCGTGGCCCTGGGCGCCGGCGCAGCCCTGGCGAGCCGCCGAAGAAAGGCGCGGAAGCCGGCGGTCACAAGGGCGGCGAAGGTGAAGGTGGAGGTGGAGCCGAAGGATCTGGAGAAGACCTTGGAGTTTGACCTGGAGACCCAGCACAGGGGAGAAAACAAGTGGCCAACGTTTTTTTTTTCCCTCCCCCCTTCTTGACACTCACGCACCTTTTTTGGGTCAGCGTTGGTTGTTGGCGGTTCCTGCCAAAGTGAAAGAATCACGAAGTGCCCGATCGCCTCCTGCAAGGATTCGCTGGGTGGGTAGTGCTCACCCTTGCAGCCACCATGGATTGCTGATTAAGCATTCCCCCGTTTGAACAACCCAAGTCAGGCCCCGAAAACAAAAACCCATCAAGCCGTTTCTTCTTGCATGTCTTGCCAGAGGAGGGATCCGATCGGAAAAGCAAGGCATAAAACAAAAAGGAACAAAAAGATAAAGCAAGAACACAAAAACACGCCCAAAAAACAAACAAAAACAACACATCAACAAACAAAAACCAACACATCACAACACAAAAATCGCCAAGGAGAAGTTGAGCCGGGAGATCCCCCAGGACCTGGAGAAGCTGGGCAAGGAGCTGGGCCCACTTGGCACGGTGGTTTAGAGGGATGCCAACCCACCCAGGCTTTGGTGCATTTTGCCAAGGGCTGTTGGGACTGAACAGGTTTTTTTGCAAACTACTGGGTTTTTCCGTACTAAACCACTAGAAATTGAACTGCTAGCAGGGGAGCAGAAAGCAACCGAGAAGAGGGAAGCTGGTGGCTTGGAGGGAAGCTGGTGGCTTGGAGGGAAGCTGGTGGCTTGGAGGGATTGGAGAATGCCCGTAATCACGATTCTTTCGCTGGGCACAGAGCGGGTATCAGACGAACCTCATCCACGCTCAGAGCATGACGTATGCTGCGTTTGCCTTGCGCCCTCTCCCGGATGGTGAGGGCGCGAAAGCGCCCTGCGCCTTTGCAGTGCCTCCAGCGGCACTTGCTGGAGCTTGCAGTTTCCTGATGTTGACGCAACATCGCCCCCCGGCCCAAAGCATGTTGGTTTGCTTTGCGCCAGCTGCCGCAGCTCGCGCCTTTGCTTGCCGTCGCGTGGGAGGCTTTGGGGTGACCTGAGGAGCTGGGCAAGGAGCTGCCGCACGCGGCGCAGCAGCTGGCGAAGGAGGCCGGGAAGATGCTGCCCAAGGTCGAGCTGCCGCAGCTGCCAAAGGTGCTCCTTCGATTTCAGGAGGGTTTCAATCACCAATGTGCGCGAGAGGTTGGTACATCAGGTAAATCTCACATTTGGGCAATAGGTACCGTACTTACCCTTCTGGCCCTCTTGCTACGCCGCCCGAACTTGTCGCGCGAGTGGATTCGCAGAAGCCACCGACGGCCCTGCAAGGTGCCTCTGCCGAATGTGCCCATTCCCCCAGAGGTGATGGCGACAGCCAAGAGCCTTTACACTAAGGCGTGGCTCAAAACTGGGGGTGTAGGCCAGATTTCGGTGAAGGCAATTTTTCGAAGGGCGCAAAAAAACACCTGGCTGGTTCTCGTAAAAAAAGGGGTAAATGCACTGGTCAAAAGTGAGGTACAAACAGACCCTGGTACAACGCGAGGTAATTTTAATTTGTGGCTCGGGAGCTCGCTGGCACGTGGGCGATTCGTTTGAGGGGAAGTGAATCAACATAGGGACCCACCAGAAAACCACAAAAGTGGGTAACGAGGGATTGCAGGAACCAGCCCGGAGGACGGGCCAGGTGTAAAAAATCAACGTACTAGCTTGTTTTTAGGAATTAATACAGGGATCCGCTTTTCAGGGACCGAAAAGGATGGTTCACAAGGGGGGCTTGTGGACACATCAGCGATCACCCAAACCATCCCTTCATGGTCGACCCAGTTAGGTCGGTTCCTCGGTTCTTCGGTTCCTCAGGCGAGCGTGCTGGCGAAGGCCGAGGCGGCGCAGATCGCCCTCCACATGCCGCCCCAGATCGCGGCGGTGCTGAACCACCCGGAGGTGCTGGACCCCGTGAAGCTGCCGGCAGGCGCCTGGGCCGTGGAGCCCCTGCGGTCGGTGTGTGTGTGTGTGTGTGTGTGTGGGTGCGTGCGTGCGTGTGTGTGTGTGTGTGTGTGTGTGTGTGTGTGTGTGTGTGTGTGCGTGTGTGTGCCGAGTTCCAGATATACCCTGGAACCATTTCGTAAATCATAGCAGGGCGATGGTTCCTTTGGTGTGCATCGCCCAACGAAGACGGCACCATTGGAACGTGAAATCAGTCCATGCAGGACGCTGGACTGACGTACCTGCAACTTTAGATTGGCTCTGTACATAGCGTTTGCATTTGTACTCGTCTTGAGAGCTGACAGTTGCACTCGAAAGTTGTACTCGAAGAGAAGCAACCTCCTACGGGAGTGTAAGTGTGTTTACCCCGTTTCGGCGGACCCTCGGATGCACCCATCGTGTGGCTCCGGGACGGCATTGCCGTTTTCTTTAACATTGGCGTCGATCGCTAGACCAGCGGAATTTCACTTTAAGCAGAAACGAGGTTTCACTAAAGGGAAGATGGCGTCAACCATTTCCTTCACCATTGCCACCGTCGACCATTGCCACCGTTGACCATTGATATCGTTGACCATTGCTTCCGTCTACTATTGCTACCGTTGACCATTGCCATTGCTGTCTTGTATTCACATGATTGTGCCATGGTTGTGAGTGATTTGTGTCTCAAGCTTTGGGACTTTTGGAATCCTCGCCTTGCGCTTGACTCGACGTGATGACCGTGAACGTTCTCGTACTCGTCACCGCTGTGGGCGATCAGAATCGCATGCCTACAGCGCCTACATGCATCATGCACCAGCACCGTTCCCTCCCACTCCTTGCCTTGCACCATACTCCCCTGCGTCTGGACTTCCTCTTTCGCACGATCCTTGTCATCGTGCTCCTCACGCTCCGCCTGCAAATCAGCATATACCAACATCGACTACATTCGCGAATTTCGCTGCGCCCAGTTCTTCAGCTGCACAGAGCACTCAGCGCCTGCATTCCGGTCCCATGGCAACAGCCAGCGGAGTGTTGGAGAAGGCCTTCTGGATCGCAACCAGCTACTCCTTCAGGCTACCAGTTCCAGTCACCACTGCTCCTCACACTCGTGAACGTGGAATGGCCGATCTCGACATTCGTGACGTACGTTTAGTTCAAGCAACACATGGTGGCCTTTCAACTTGGTTGCTACGTCCTTTTGCTCACGGCCGCTTTGCGACATGGGACGGATTCCGTACCAGAACCGAAGCCCTTTTGTGGAGCACCTGTTCCAAACTACTACGCCGATCTCAGCAGCTCAACCTCTTTACCCTCGAGACACTGCCAGCTCCCTAGGGCTCAACTTGGAGGACTTCAATCAGCGCATCAAGATTCATGAGCGTTTGGCCAACAACATCCTCGCGCACCTTGCGCAGCAGCACCAAGCCATTTCACCGCGGCCATGAATTGTCATTCACTCCAACGCAAAAATGAGCTTCTCAAGGCTGAACTTGCCGCGACACGCAAAGCTCATGATACCTCTGCTACTACCACGCTGCCCACCATGCCCGCAGTGACTACGCCTTCCCCTTCCACACCTTCAGAGTCAGTGACGTCAAGTGCAGTTCTACCCATGGCCAGTGCTGCCGCCGTTGATGGGAAGTCTTTTGACAAGAACTTCGCGAAGAGCCCCATTCTCAATTCACTGCATGGTCGTTCCCCTCGTCCGCCTCATGACAAGAAGCGGGGTGATCCGATGCTTGCAGCCACTGATTCCACACATCATGCGCAACCTCCGCCTTCTGATCCAAGCTCGCCACAGGAGATCCTTGGAATACTACACGTGGAGAAGCCCGATGCCGCACTTGTTTGTCAAGCAAGCTCCCACTACGTCAACGCCAGCCTCAGTGCTCAAGTGGGTCAACCATCCTACGCGTCTCAACGCCAGTCGTGACCTTGAACCTCGTGCTGTTCTGCTTCAACAAGCACGCCAGCGGGTCGCCAATGGAGACGCGGCATCTTTTCCCATCTATGGCGGCCATGTGGGGGTTGGAGCCCGGCTACATCACCAAGCTTGCCGACAATGCGCTGTGTGTTCAATTCTAATTATCACAGCACGCGCTCTCACCTGATTAGACGCTTGAATCTTTTATCCTATTAGCCCGGATTCGTATTTGCCATTACAGCTGCGCAAGCAAAAGATTGCTCGCTCTGCAGCAGTGCGTTGTTACCGGTTGTATACAATCACGCCCATTGCTTGCATGTTGCATTGCGTTGGCATCATGATCATTGGAGTGAATTGTGTTGTGTCATGAATTCGCAGCTTTCATTATGTGGCCTGAGTTTAGATCGAGTGGGATTCTCGATGATTTGGTACGCTGGCATTCATTGTCTACTTTTCTCAGCTCGTTTGCATTCATTTCTGCTTGCTGGGCTTTTGCATTTCCTGAACTACTTAGACCTGGGGTACCTGCTCATGAAGTTGCATCAATCTTGAAGTTGGCTCACATTGATATGATTCTTGAAGTGCTCTAGGCGTCGCAAGTTTCTCCAACTTCAACGTGATCAGCATGCCTTTTTCGAACCTGCCCTTCACTACTGGCTATTGGTTATACTGTGCCGTACCCATTGAAACACAGTCGCCCTCACATTCCATTTGGACCCAGGAGAGCAAGTGGCAATATATTCTACGACCGCAACTCAATGCCCCATGCATACACCGCATCCTTCGCAAACTGGGGTATCGGGACCACCTTGTTGATTTCCGTCGTCATTCTATGTCATCACCAGCTTCACACACTCTACACAAGAAGTTTCGCCGACGTCTGCACCCACATCTACACCGTCAACTACGACCTCAAGCTCTTGATGACGTTCAAGCGCACTACAACCTGCTTTACAAACTAGGTTCAGGCACAGGTGCATCCTTTGAGACGATGCGCGAACTACTCTCCGCCGCTTTTCCACCCGCACAGCTATACTACCTTCTTCGGCTGGTTGAGTGATTCTCACAAAGCGCCGCCTCGCAATACCACCATCCTCTGCCAACTTACTACTTCCTCCTGTACATGCTACGCGCTGGAAGCAAAGACTTGGATTCTAGCTCAAGCAGTGGGTCGCAGATCACAAGCAGCTGTTTCCTTCATTCTTCCTGCCCAAGATCCGTGTTATTGAGACCCGCAGTGCCACATTGGGTGATCGAATTTTCAATTATCGCCGCTGGCAACAAAGATGGACTCCAGACACTCATTTTCGTTGTTCGTGCTTTGGCGTCTCTTCACAGCATTTGCTTTTTGCTCACTCACATGCCGTCATTCTTTCTCATTTTGAGTCAGTGTTCTCCGAGATCGACCACGACGTGATGGCTGCATCCATGAAAGATCAATACTACGGAAGCTCAGAAAACTACTTGCTCAGCTACGTCAGAAAGTTCGCCGGCTGGCGTGCAGATTGCGACTCCAGACTTCGACATTCCTCACGGACATTCAGGTAGTTCTACAAGAGATCATTGATGAACATCACTGCAATCTTACTTCTTCTTCGCGCTGGACATTTTAAAGACCTGGGTCGTCGCACCAGCTGACCACCTTCCTTCACGTGCTTATGTTCTTTGCCCTGCTCTCTTCTCTCAATTACTTCACTCCACTAATTGCACTGGTGAAGTTTTTGTTCCTTGCCGTCAGCCAGCCGCTGCTTTCCGGGCTCATATGCTCACCACGATGCCCCCACGAATGCAGCGCCAATATGCCTGGGGACTCCGACTACAAGCACCATTGCCAACAGCGAGAATTCTTCCCAAGCCTAGCAAGGACAGGATGAAAGCGAGGCCCATTATTTCATTTTTTCGCACATGGGAAGCCCCACTTCTGACAGTTTTCGGTGCTCTGATCTTTGAGCTCACCAAGATCACCTTTCCACACATTCCAGGTCAGACTTCACAGCAGCAGATCAGCATCCAGAAGATCTCGCAAATCCAGCCCCACCTATCATCGTCGTCCTTTCACCGTTTTCTCGACGTGGCGATCCAGGACTCCCAGAACAAGACTGACACGATGCCGACATCAATGTCAATATCTTCCCCTTGGTCATCGGCGATGCCTTGCCCCATGCGTCCGACACAAACGCGAACATTTTCATTGCCGATGCTGGGCCCATTGCGGCTGATGGTCTACACTGCGGCCTGTGGAGAAAACAGCGCCGTGCTGTGTGTACTTTATGGCTTGATTTCGTTTATTATCATGTTGACTTTGATTCCTTGCCGGATCTCCTTGTCGCTATTTCGTAGTGTGAGAGTTTGAGGATTGTGTCATGTCGCATCTTCTGCAGATGGACATGTGGTCGGTTCCGCGGTACTTTGAGTATGAGATTGTGGCCGGACCGGGGATGCTGTTCAAGAATGGATACGAATCTTTACACCAGGATCCTGGAGAATGATGAGTTCCACAATGGCAGCACCGCCTGACGCCCTTCCGTCCACTTTTCGAGAATGGAAGAAGTTTTTATATCTTTGAAACATACTATATTCTGGATGGCTCTGGAGGCACTTCTCCCGATGAACAGCTTCGCACCACCTCTTTGCCCACGCACTACTGCTGGCATTTTCGTGACTGGAACACACTTGGGTAGCAACAACTACTGCCTTCCACATCACATCGGCCTCGACCACCTCGCGCTCGGGATCAATCTTCCGCTTGTTCGTCGGCGTCAGATGGTGCCTGGAGAGCGCCCTCACCACCTCGTCGAACACTCTCTGACTTAGAGTTTGATTGGAATGCGTGAGTGTAAAGGAAAAAGGTAAGTTGCATTGCAGTTCTGATGTGCAGGTTGCATGGATTTGTTTCATCTGCTTGTTGCGGTTGTTGGTTCCTGTTGCATTCCAATTGTCTTCATGCATCCGTTGCCTGGCTTCCTTCGTCATGACACAGTGTGACCGAAACTGCTTTGGGGTGTAGTTTTCGACATGTCGTGGGCGAGTGGTGCCCTCAATGGATCAAGATCTGGGAGCCTGGACCATGGGTGATTGGGACGAGCAATGATCCCATTCCATCTCATGCGCATCGCAAATGGAAGTGTGAACCACCAGCTGATGGCAATAGTGACCGGCGACCGCTGAAGGGTACCGCCGGATTGCTTTTTGCTCAGCCACAACATCAGCGCCGAGGGCACAACGCTTGGTCATCATCCACTTCGGCCGACGTTGCTACCACCCTGGACACCATCTTGCATGATGCTGCGATGGTCATTTTGAACCTGATCCACGCTAATCCCTCAGCTGAAGTGACCTGGGATGATGTCATCACTGGCTTCGAGAGCCTTCGCTCAACAGCGCCTCCCACCAGTGACGCTGGGACATCTCGCCCTGGCAGCCGTCCTGAACCTTGTAACGCAGAACCGCCTGACATGGACAATGCTGCATACCCGCGCTATGCACCACTTCGTCGGACTACTACCCTGAGCGCCCCTACGCGGCCTATTTTTGAATCGTTGCCGGATGTGTGAGCTCTCAGCCGGTTCATCAAAACTGGGTTGTGCCTCGAGTTCGTTGCTTTGCTTGTGCTTGTCTTGAATCACATGCTTTGAGGCTCGTGTTCAGCTGTTTTGGGTGCGCAGTGTCTCACCAGACGACACCATGGACTTGGATCATCTTGGTGATGAACCTCCTCGGCCCACGACACCGCGCCCTTGGGTTGAGCTCAGTCGCTTTGCAGGGGAGGACTGGGTCGATCTTTGTTCCTGATGAACCAGTCATCCTTGATGGAAAACACATATCGGACGTGGAGCAAGCGCTGGATCGTTTATGACTCAAACCTGGTGAAGATGAGGGAAGCCCAATTTACGTACGGTGGACCTTCGTTTGGAAGCTAGAAGATTGGCACTGTCAAGGGTATCAACGTGTTCTTTCAAGACAGGACTCCTTCGACACCAACCTGGATCCACACGCACCTTTCATGCTGGATGCGCCTCGTGCGGCCCTTCCCCTACCGGCGCAACTGGCATCTTCTCGCAGCATTGGGCGTAATCAGTTCAGGACGCTGGACTGACGTACTTGCAACTTTAGATTGGCTCTGTACATAGCGTTTGCAGTTGTACTCGTGTTGAGAGCTGACAGTTGTACTCGAAAGTTGTACTCGAAGATAAGCAACCTCCTTCGGGAGTTTAAGTGTGTGTGTGTGTGTGTGTGTGTGTGTGTGTGTGTGTGTGTGTTTTTGTTTTGTTTGTTTTTCTTTTGTTAATCGCAAAAAAGGCGTACCAAAGGCACCGCCCTGAATGAAAACCATGGAACTGAAGATGTGGAAGCCAAGAAGGAAAGCGGCGGTGGTTATGTTAGAGAACCGAAGGTGGCGCGTGGCATGGATTTTGCAGACATCCGCAGGGCTCGACCCCTTCGATTCACAGGGTCCACAGAATTCCAGAGACTAAGCCCACCTAAGGTGGGGGAAAAAGACGACTGAAAAACAGCTTTTGTTTTTTTTCCCAGCACTTTTCTCCTGTCATTGCAATATTCCTTGCATGGGGAACTCCCCGGAAAGAATGCCAGTGTAGTCCAAGGTTGGTATGTTGGCAATAAGCCAGCAAATAAAGCACGGCTAAGGTAAACTTTCACTAAAAGTAGATGAATGTAACTTATAATGTAACTGAATTTTTTGGACGTGCTCCTCCTTTTCGGAGCTCAAGGGGGTGGGTTTTTTTTTTCAGGCCATCTAGATGATGCCCCGGTGAGCCATCGAAATTCCGACGGGGCGGCATGGCTGCTTGCAGGTTGCTTGAGCAGCCTCTTTAACACTAGAATATGGGTTTCAGCCCTGAAGCGCCGGCTTCCTTAAAGATCCTGCGAAACCCAAAAGGTTTGCGAGATTTCCCCAAGATCACCTCTAGTCGGCCTTTCCAAAGGTTTGGGGGTCCCTGGCTTTTGCTATGGTCAAAGAACACCACCTTGGCATCCTGAAGTTTACTGTCCAAACTTCTGGTTTGAAGGAAGGAACAACGCGTCCCGAAGTGAAGAGAAAGGAAGGCAAAGAAGAGATCAAGAGGAGAAAACTGAAACTCACTGCTCCACATGAGCTCGTGCTTTTTCAACCCCACGTGCCCAAGCTGCAGAACACAGAAATCCCCACCTTTTGACCTCGAAGGCGTAGGCGCGGCGCTGGTGTGGCTGCTGTCGCTGCGCCGCGGGCCGCAGGTTTGGCTGGAGGACCGTTGGCGATCCGGCCTCCCCTCCCGGGGGCGCATGGAGCATGTGGCAGTCAAGGGCCTCACATGAGGTGATTTGGGCGCTGGACATCAGACCCCATTTGGAACACGGCGGTCTTTGCAATGTTGACTCCATATGAATAAACTGTTCACTATTGGAGGGGCCCGGGGCCCCACCCCAATTTACCAAATTGGCGGAACCAAAGACTAAACCCTGCGTAACCCTGGCTCTGTAATTTTGAGCCACAGCCATATGGGGTCAACATTGGTCACTAGAGACAGCTGAGCCCGTAGGAGCTGCCGAGGGACTACGACTTCGGGCGCATCCGCACGTATTGGCAGCGCCGGCCCCTGAAGCTGCTGACCAGGCGCGCAGCCCGCGGGTCCTGAGCCGGTGCTTCCTTCAAACCTGCGGGGCTTCGGACAGCGGGACAGCGGACACGCCGACAGTCGCAAGCTGGCTCCCTTAGGGTCCCTTGAAGGATGCCGGGGGCACTAGAAAACTCTGGAAGCAAGGCATTTCTTGAAAAGGAAGGATAAAAGGAGCATTGCTCTTTTTCCGGTGCCCAGCTTCTAAGCTCCCCTTTCTTACCCCTTCTCCCTCTTCTCCCCCCCAAACCCCTGAGGTTCTTGGAGGCCGGGGTGAAGGTGGGGAGCTACTTGCTGGCCCGGAAGCTCGACGAGCTCACGGACCGTGAGCTGGAGATGCGGCCCGAGCGCGCGCGGCAGGCGCGGGAGCTGATCACGGACCTGGGGGTGACCTTCATCAAGATCGCCCAGGCGGGTTAGTCCCATCCGCTTCAGGGGGTTGGGGGGGGTGGGTGGGTGGGGTGGGGTTTATTTGGGTTTGGGGGTGGGGTGTGGTGGGGGGGGGGTGGGGGTTGCGGGGGTGGGAGGGGTTTGGGGTTGCATGTGGGGGGGGGGGGGGTTGAGGGGAGGTTATCTTTGCGTTATTTTTTTGGTGGGGAGTGTTGCAAGGTTGCGGCGGTTTGCGTTCTTTGTTCTTGTTTTTTCTCTGTTGTTCGGCAAGTGCAACTTCGGAGCAATTTTCTGTTCGATTCCACTTGGAAGCAGGATTTCTGTCGTTGGCAGGTTCTGCTGCTTTCCCACTTGTGTGGTTCCTTCGGCAGCAACCGGGTTTTTGTTTTGTAAGCCCAACTTTCAATTACAACACTTTCACTACGCCCCAGACACGCGAAGTAGGCACCGGTTTGATGAGCGGCCACGGGCCTTCCGCAGAAATGCGAAGGACCAGTAATCCCAGGATGCGTGAATCAAGAAATGAGGGACATTCAGCTGCACCCTGGATCCTAGAAGCCACCAAGCCAAGTCTTTCCAAAGCATGCCTCCAGGTTTGGGCATCCAGGCCTGACATCCTGCCCAAGGAGCTTTTTGGGGAGGGGGGGGAGGAACGTATTTTTTTCCATGAAGAAGGGGTCCTGTTTTCGGGCATCTGTTTGGGAAAAACACGGTCAGGATTACAAGAAGGGGGTGTTACTTGTGCCATTTTTCCGGTGGGTAAACCCGCCAGAAAGGCAGAAAAGGGTTGTATGGGCTTTGCTTGAAGCGGAACACGCCGCGAAAGACAGATGGCGCGCATGGACCCTCTTTTCTCCGTAAGTGTTTTCTATTCAACCTGGAAGCTTTCCAAGACTTAGCCATCAAGCAATGGCCAGCTGGTCTGCGAATTCGTTGGGCCAAAGATTAGGTTTGAGCAGCGGTCAGTATTCACAGTCGTTTCTTGTGGAGGATGTGACATTAGGCACCCTCATCAAACCACTGGATATATATATGGCTTCCGTTCAAAAAGGCCGGCTAAGGAGCTATATACAGTATGTGCATAATTCCTGTTGCATCTGGTTTTTTCCTTTTCGAAATGTAGCGGGCCCCCACCTAAATCAAATCCCACTGGCAGCGCTAGCTTCGCGCTAGCTCGGCGCTAGGTTAGGGACGTTAGTTGGCGTGGCGTGTGAGATGCGCACGCGTGGCCCTTCTGGCCGGTCGCTCTCAGGGCTCAAGGCCCTTCCGAAAGCATTGCGCCTGTCACGAAATCTGTACCTGAACTTGCGACACGTGACCCTGCGAAAAATCTGAAAACACAGGGAGTTTGTCGCGCTAGCTCCGCGCTAGCACCGCGCTGGCAGGCAGTTGCCAACTTGAACACTCGGGCACGTGCCTTGTTGGAGGCAACACCCAAGAAGCCACTTGCGTGTTTGTAGGCTGTAGTTGTAAGTCAGGTCAAGTAAATACCCGTAGTACAAACCTTTTCCGTTTTGTTTCTTGCTGAAGATGTGGTGAAGAACATTGGGATTTCTTGTGTGCTAAAATGTGCTATAGCAGCAGCTCTAGAAGCTCGGATAGCTCATCCGACAGCAGCAAAGAAAAGGCCCGCGCTAGCGCGCCTGTCAGTTATTTGTACTTTTCTTACGCAAAAATATTGTGCCGCAATGGTTACATGTTCATATGGCCTGATACGGGCCCCCATGGAATGGCGATTTACGCTACAAAACTGGGAGCCAACATTTTGACAACCAGCCATATATATATATAAACAACAACGAGAAAAAAGAAACTCACCCAACTTTCTGACTTTTGTGGGACCGGGAAGGCTGCATCGAACTGGGTGCAAAACAGCCAAACTTTTCTTTCTGACGCACCCGATAATACATGTTTTTTTGTCGGCAACACGGGCAAATATATTATTATTGTTATTGCTACTAGTCTTGTTTATGTCTGTGTGAACATACATGTACAAACATATTATCTTGGAACACCTGCCAAACACAGAAGGTAATTGGCAATTGGCTTGCCAATGGAATACCCATTGGAACGTAGGTGTTCGGAAGGTTTTCTCAAGTCAATCCTTCCTGTGGTGCGAAATGGATTTGAAAAAAGACACACCCACCCAAACCCCAAACCCC
>CAUJNA010003776.1:310000-344649 GCA_963377175.1 Effrenium voratum | reverse complement strand
CAGACGCACCACCAGACGCACCACCAGACGCACCACCAGACGCACCACCAGACGCACCACCAGACGCACCACCAGACGCACCACCAGACGCACCACCAGGCCAGACGCACCACCAGACGCACCACCAGAGGCAGACGCACCCACCAGACGCACCACCAGACGCACCACCAGACGCACCACCAGACGCACCACCAGACGCACCACCAGACGCACCACCAGACGCACCACCAGACGCACCACCAGACGCACCACCAGACGCACCAGCAGACGCACCAGCAGACGCACCAGCAGACGCACCAGCAGACGCACCAGCAGACGCACCAGCAGACACACAGGACACACAGGACACACAGGACACACAGGACACACAGGACACACAGAACACACAGGACACACAGGACACACAGGACACACAGGACCCACAGGACCCACAGGACACACAGGACACACAGGACACACAGGACACACAGGACACACAGGACACACAGGACACACAGGACACACAGGACACACAGGACACACAGGACACACAGGACACACAGGACACACAGGACACACAGGACACACAGGAGACACAGGAGACACAGGACACACAGGACACACAGGACACACAGGACACACAGGACACACAGACACACAGACACACAGACACACAGACACACAGACACACAGACACACAGACACACAGACACACTGAGTTAGTGTGTCAGTGTGTCAGTGTGTCAGTGTGTCAGTGTGTCAGTGTGTCAGTGTCAGTGTGTGTGTCAGTGTGTGTGTGTGTGTGTCAGTGTCAGTGTCAGCGTCTCAGCGTCTCAGTGTCTCAGTGTCTCAGTGTCTCAGTGTCTCAGTGTCTCAGTGTCTCAGTGTGTCAGTGTGTCAGTGTGTCAGTGTGTCAGTGTGTCAGTGTGTAGTGTGTCAGTGTGTCACACTGACACACTGCACTGACACACACACACACACACTGACACACACACACACACTCATGAGCGCACACACACACACACTGACACACACACAGACACACACACACACACTGACACACACACACACTCACACTGACACACACACACACACTGACACACACACACACACGCACACTGACACACACACACACACTGACACACACACACACAGATACACACACACTGACACACACACACACTGACACACACTGACACACACTGACACACACTGAAGCACGCACGCACGCACGCACGCACGCACGCACGCACCCACGCACCCACGCACCCACGCACCCACGCACCCACACACCCACGCACGCTCGCACGCACGCATGCACGCACGCGCGCGAAAGCCGCGCGCACGCGCGCACACAATCGCACGCGCGCACGCGTGCGCACGCGCACGCGCACGCCCACGCCCGCATGCACGCCCACACCCGCGCGCACGCCCACGCCCGCGCCCGCGCCCACGCACCAGCACACGCGCACGCACACGCACACGCACACGCGCACGCACACATGCACGTGTGCGCGCGCACACGCACACGCGCGCGCGCACGCACACGCGCACACGCGCACACGCGCACACGCGCACATGCGCACATGCGCACATGCGCACATGCGCACACGCGCACACGCGCACACGCGCACTCTCACAATCTCACACTCTCACACTCTCACACTCTCACACTCTCACACACACACACTCACACACTCACACACTCACACACACACACACACGCTCACACGCTCGCGCTCACGCGCTCACGAGCTCACGCGCTCACGCGCTCACGCTCACGCTCACGGTCACACGCTCACACCCACACTCACACTCACACTGACAACACTAACCGTGCGCACGTGCACGCGCACGCGCACGCGCACGCGCACGCACACGCACACGCACACGCACAGTCGCAGGCACGCACACGCACATGCGCACGCACACGCACACGCACACTCACACGCGCACGAACACGAACATATGCCAGCACACGCGTAATTTCCTCAAAGACATGAACACATGAACAAGCACACACACACAATAAGATACACACAAAAAGACACACACAGCATATACACCCAGCCAAACGCAGACACACACACACACAAGCGCAACCTCACAACACACATAAACACACAAACACATGAGCGCACACAGGCACAAAGACACAAACATGCAGGCGCACAAACACACGAACACACAAACACACAGGCACGACACAGACACACAAACACGCGAACGTGCACAGACACACACAAACACACACAAACACACACACACACATACACATACGCACATACACGGACAGACACACCCACAACCACACACACAAAACAAAGACACAACCACACACACATACCGGAAACATACAGACAATCACACACACAAACACCCACACACACAAACCATAATAATACAGAAACACGAAAACACAGACACACACACACACACGCAAAACACAAGCACAGACAAACACCAACACACACACACACCAACCCACACACACACACACCAACACACACACACACCACCACCGCCATCGCCACCGCCACCGCCACCGCCACCGCCACCGCCACCGCCACCAGCACCACCCCACCACCACCACCACCACACCACCACACCACCACCACCACCGCCACACGCAACCACGCAACCACGCAACCACGCAACCACGCAACCACGCAACCACGCACACACACACGCGCGCACGCACGCGCACACGCACGCACACGCACACGCACACGCACATGCGCACGCACACGTGACACGCACGCACACGCACACGCGCACGCACACGCGCACGCACAAGCACACGCACAAGGACACGCAGTCACACACACACACACACCCTCACAAGCAAAATTCACATGCACAAACGCACACACCCAAACACACACACACACACAATCACGACAGCAAACACATAATCACAAACACAAACACAACCACAGACACACACACACATAAAACACATGAGCGCGCAGGCACAAAGATACCAACATATAGTCACACAAGCACACACAGACAAACATACACAATCGCAATCAAACACAAAAAGCAACACCCACCCGCACCCACCCGCACCTGCACAAACACACACAAACAAACACAAACAAACACAAACACACGCGCACACAAACACAGACACAAACAATCACAAACACAAACACAAACACAACCGCAACAAACGTACACAATCACAAACACAAACAATCACAAACACATGCACACACACACACACAGAAGCACACACATAAAACATAGACAGTCACAACACAAACGCAAACACATCACGAACAAACAAACAAGCAAACAAACAAACCAAAGAACAAACCAACACAAACAAACACACAAACAAGCACACACCAACACAAACACGCACTCAGCCCCGTTTACTTTTTTGAAACCTGCGCCGGTGCCTCACTGGCTCCGACTGCGAGGTACGTGATCCGCACCGCGGGGTCGCTGGGCGGAAATTTGGGGTGGCCCTTCGAGTCCACGGCACGGCAGTGCAAGCAGCTGGTGGAGCTCATCGACCTCACGGCCCCCACCTTCGTCAAGGAGATTTTGAGAGGGGCCGATGCGCGGAAAAGTCGCGAGAAAGCGTGCTCGTGTCTTTTTGTAAAGAAGGGGAAAGCAAGAAGACAGGTACCCTCAGAAAAAGGTTGCAAAGGTTTGCTCAGTGACTCAGATTGACTAGGATTGCCGGTGCGATAGGTAGGGAATGTGGGAATACACCCGCAAGGGGGGTCCCCGCATAAAGGAAGCCACCGGTGGGATGGTTTTTCTTGGGGTCATTCCATCTTTCATTCCCTGCATCTCCCGCACCGATCGCACGTAGGGGCCAAGGGCCTGCTGACTCAGCACGCAGGGGGTGGGGCTCGGGCAGGAGCTGGACTACGAGATCGAGGCGGAGGCGCAGCGGCGCTTCGCGAGGACGGTGGAGGACGCGTCGCGTCTTAGGCGTCGTGGGCCGTATCTTTTTTTCCCGGCCATGTTTCTTTTCTCTTTTTTTTGGGTCGCGGAGAATTGAGAGGTTGCTAGTTGGTGCAAAGGTCCGTGTGTAAGACGCCCACACATCCTCACATTGATCCACGACAACACGAATTGTGACAATCGGAAGACAGCCGCAGAACTGTAGCAGGTTCGGACTCTGTGCCTTAAGTTACTTACGTGCCCAGATTTGAAAGGGGCCTGAAAAGGAAGAAGCGCACAACCCGCTGGCATCTCCCCTCCATTTTCCATGGGGAGAGCAGTGCCATGTCAAGTGGGGAGGCCCACCGCACCTGAGTGAATTTCCTCGGCTGACAGATGGAACCTGCACCGATCGAACGCTGTCAGGGTGCGCTAGGTTTGGACCTCAAATCGGACCCCGTGCCCCTTACGGGGCTGGGCAACTGGGCAACTTACGGAGGGGGTGACCCACAGTAAACCCAGCTGTCAAGGTGCAGCGACCCCTTTTTGGTGAGTCACCAGGGGTTTGGGAAATCAAGAGCGCTCCGAGTGATTGTCCAGAATGGAATTTCCTAAGTGGGGTTGGGCCCCAAAGAACCTTTTTAGCAAAGGGTTCCTGCCAATGGCAGGCCTTTCATTTTGCAGGTCGCTCCCCCTCCCCCCATCCCTTGCATCCGAAAACTCCGCCCTCGAGAGCCCCTGCGTGCGAGGACTGCGACCTGATCCGGGACACTGTGGCGGTGCCCGACATCCTCTTCGCCAACCGCGGCCTGGACGTGGATTCGTGGATGGGGCTGTGGAAGGATTTGGGGCGCATGGCTGCGCAGGGGTGGAGGGCAATCCTCAAAAAGGTGGGGTTCCTAGAAGATCCATAGGTGGTTCAGGGAATGAAGAGGGAATGAAAGGAATCCTCAAAAGTGGGGGCTCCTTAGGAAAACAGGGTGGTGGATCCTGTAAAGAATGATACTGTGGGTGGACGAAATCCCGCACCATGTAAGAAGCCCTAGAATGATCATTTCCCTGTAAATACCAACGAACAATGGTACCCCATGGTTTCTTAGGTGGTGCAGGGTTTCGTCCATCCCCAGTAGGGGGGAGCTTTTGAGGTCTTCCTTTAAAATGGGGTTCCCCTAGAAAAGGCACACCCAACTGGAGACACGGGAGAGCCCAAAACCGAGGTCTTGAAGGAGAGTGTCAAAGCGAAACAAGAACACCATGTTAATTTCCGACTAGAGACAGGAGCACCATAAAAGGCAAATACCATCTGGGTGAATTATAGCGACCTCACACGACCTCACCCCAAATGGTGGTTTATGTGGGGAATATCCCTCCAACAACTTTGTTTCAGGCTGGTGAAGTATTATAATTCACCCAGATATCATAAGGGCCGAAAGCAGAAGGTTGGGGTTGTGGGAAAACCCTCTTCCCAAAAAGACATGGAAGTGGACAGGGGGTGGTTCCCCAAAGGGAAAGTAGTCTTCCAATCCGCTCCAGTCAGCTTCCGTAGGGAGCAAACCAAATTGCTTGCGTGACCATAGGACAATCATGCTTTCAACTAGTTAGCCTCGTGCATTGCTTCCCGGCAAATTCGCAGCAAAAACTCAAAAGGAGCGGTTCCTTTTGCCCCAAAAGGCACTTGTTCTTTTGGGTTTTATATTGGGGTTCAACGTGAATCTGCAAAAGGTTCTTTCATATTTTTTGGATGAGGGCGGCTGGGAAGGGAGAGAGGTACCTTTGATCATTCCGGTGTCCCTTACCAGACCCGGTGGGGGGATGACATCTTGCTCGCTCGCTTGCTAAATTTGCGAGGCGAAGTGCTGGTGCAGGAGCGGGTCCCGTGATCCCGTGATCCCGTGATCCCGTGTCCCCGTGTCGGGGCTGCGCAGCGCGTAGCACCAAGGGCCGGCGGCATTTTTGGGTGCCTGGTGTTCTGTGGAGCGACATGTTTTCCGGCAAAAAGAAGAAGTCACAATCGAGGACCCCCAAAACAGTCGCAAGATACTGAATTGCGATATTTTTTGCCGCAATAGAGGATACTTTTCCGATTGGGGGTCCTCTTTTTTGTTTTTTGTTTTGTTTTTTCTTTTTCATTTTTTTGTTCTTTTTGTTTCCGGTTTCGTTTAAAGGGACGCCACCAGGACATCCCCCGTTTTTTTTTTGGGATCCCTGATTCGAACACGCACCCGTTCCCCACGAAGAGCTCCCTTCCCAGTTCTGTACGGGTAGCTCCTTGGCCTGTGACTGGGGCCCATTTCCAGGTGCTTCGTTTGCTTCTCTCGTCGGCGGTTCTGCACCTGGCACATGGAGGGCCAGTGGTTTCATGTCTTGTTCTCCTGGACGATCTAAGAATCCCTGCGCTGGCAATTTGTTCAACCGGAAGCCAGAAGGGGCCTAGGCCTCAGGGGAGGAGTGGGCGGATAATTACCTCTGCTAGATTGCCAAATGGTTCTCAAGATAGTGTCCCAAGACCTGACAGGAATCACGCACCGTCAGCCCAGGTATCCCAAACAAATTGCCCCAGTGTCCTTTTGTTTTTGGGGGGGGGGGCTTCTAGGATGGCCAGGGTTTCTGTGAGCAAAATCCTGGGGTTCAATCCATCAAAACAAAGGGGCTCATGGAATCACCAGTATTTACCGTTCAATTTGGCATTTGGTTTTGGATGGAGTGACAAGAATTGGCACCTTCATGGAGTTTCATCAAGCCATTTTTTGAACTGGGCTGTTGAAAGGTCATCCTTAATCCTCACCTTCGGGGATGCAAGGAACCCGCGCCCCCCGCCCCGCTTGGATCCAATGGAGCGTGGCGCAAGAGGAGTGGCTGGACGGCAAGAAGCTCACGGAGCCCGGGGCGGCCTCCGACCAAGCGGGGCGCGTGGTGAAGCCCGGGGGCCCGGTGCCGCCGAAAGGGGCGCGGACCTGGGCTTGGGGAGTGGGGGGGAGGGGGTGGGGGGGCATGCCTTAGTATAAGCTTAGGATATTCATTTTTTTTTTTAAATTTATAATAATTATTATTATTGTCATTAATATTCTTATTATTATAGCATCGAATTTACTAATTTGTTAAATAAGCTAATATTATTTATCAATATTCATATTTATTAAACAATTACTTATCATAATATAACATTCCAACAAAAGAAGCTAGGCGAAAGCTAAACATCATATTTTGAAAAGGACTCCGGGATGAGGGGGGGGATGGGGGGGTAGTTCGTAGTTTGTTGACTAACCCCCTCCCTCTAAGTTAGAAACTGTTCTGGGTTCCCTTCCGGAATTGCGCGTTTGGGCTTGGAATCCGGAATCCCGCGTCCGGCAGACCCCGGATCTCGCAGATCCCTGGCTGCCAAGGGCGGTTTGGCAGTTACCTCATACAGATCAGGGTGAAAGTAGATGACACTTTGCGTGGCGAAGTGAAGTGGCCGACCAAATCAAAATGATGTATTTGCGACTTGCCATTTGCCTTCACCCAACGGATCTTCCAAGAGCACTGGTTTCCTCTCGGTTTCCCTCTGGCAAAATGCAAGCAGGACAGGCTTTTTTCCTCTCAAAACGGGGTCTCATTTGGGCCCAACATGGGCATTTGAACAAGGCACCAGCTGCTAGAAAGGAGGAGGAGTCCTATTCCCTTCGGATTTTGCAAGAACTTGGTGGCTCCCGGCCGGTCCTCGTTTTTTTTTTTTTTTTTTTTTTTTTTTAACCCACTAAAAGTAAAACTTTGTTTGTTTTGTTTTTAGTGGGGATGTCCATTTAATAAACCCACTAAAAGTTAGTCACTTTCCGCGGGCGATCTGAGGATAGCCCAGTGAAAGATAGATGGCCAAGCCTCTTCTAAGCCACGTGCCATCTCAGGTTGCTACTGAACAGCTACATGGTCCAGTTCCTGGAGACGGGGCATCCTGCAAAAATGTTTCGTCCGCCTCGCAATGTGCGAAAGGCGACTCTTGAGGTAATGGGGGGCCCTTGTTTTTTCCTTTTTTTCCTTTTTTCTTTTTAGAATAGGCAGCTTTGCTTCCGGTGTTCTTGCAAAGCAAGTCGTTTTGAATTGGGGGTTGGGATGGACCAAACAACTTTGTTTCGCTTCCGCAAGCACGAGCTTTGCTCTTTGAAATCACGCACCGGACGGGCTTGTCTCAAACAAGGGGTACCTCGGAAAAGGTGTCGCTGTTCTTTGGTCAACCCAAAAAGGGGACGCACCCATACAACAAACAGAGGTCGGCAGGGGGAAGGCATGGGGGCTGAAAGGTTTGGCAAGCATAAGCTCTGAGGTATTTGCACGGGGACCCTCACCCGGGCAACTTCATCCTCATGGGCGCCTTGGTGGTGGCCGAGCTCGTTTGTTTCGGCCCTGCCCCCCCCAGTTCCGGGTGGCAGGTGTGCTCCCAAGTCTCCTCCTGCGGATGCATCTCCTCGGTGTTTTACCCACCCACACCCACCCACCCCACCACCCCACCCACCCCACCCACCCACCCCACCCACCCACCCAAATGGTGGGTTGCTGGTCGAATGGTTCCCCGTGCAACTCCTCAGGTTCGCAAAGCCCAACGCGTGGCAAAACCCAGCCTTTTTTTATTGCGTCCAAGAGCGCCCGACCACGCTGAAGCACCAAGTCGCCAGGCCACGGGTACAGATGCTCCAGTAGACTACTGTAAACCGACACACCCCGAAGAAAGCGCATCAATGGAATGGAACGCACGGAATGGAATGGAACGCACGGAATGGAATGCGAGAGAGTGAGCGAGCAAGCGAGGCGACGCGCAGTGAGTGGGTGGATGGGTGATGAGATGGACAGACGGACGGACGGACGGACGGACGGATGGCCAGCCAGCCGACTGACTGACCGAATGAACGGTTCAATGGGGCAATTGAAGGCCGGGCTGCGGGGCCTCGCTGGACAAACTCATGGGGGAGGAGCGCCTGTCGAACTCGCTGATTGGCCAAGACCTTGCCCCATTGACCAAAGGAGCAGTCAGCTGTTTTGTTTTTATACTCACTGCCTGTCAATGGACCAAAACGCGACTTTGCCTCGGCCGAAACTTGTCGAAACGAGGCGACGGGCGCCTGGGGATCTTGGACTATGGGCTCATGACGGAGATCACCGCGGACAAGCGCCTGTCGTTCATCGAGTTCCTGATGCATCTGCCCCTCGGCCCAGGTTTCTTTTTCCGGTCCCTTCCGCTTTCTTTTTCTTCTTTTTCTTTTGGGCGCGTCATGTCGGAAGCAGAACTGGTCGATCAATATGCAGATCACTGGAGGAGAACGCCCTAGTAAAAGTAATCCGGGGTCAACACTACCATTAGCCCAAGAAGTTCAAATCCTTGGAAGGTGGTTGCATGGTTTGCGGCGCTCGCAGAATGACTTTTGACTCTTGTGTTTTGGCTGGTTTGCCATCCACTGAGTTAGGGCGAAGTTCGAATTTTGAGTACATGGGTTAGTCGGTTTCTGTGGAGGGGCCCGGCTATGCTCGGAGCCTTGACCTCGGTTTTTTTAGCGGGGGCTTTGCGCTTGGACTCGCGGCCCGGGAGGCTCGAATCTAGGGGTCGATTCCTCCATTCTCTTCAGCCATCCTTCTTTTCAACACCGGATCCGTTTCCCCGGAGGAGTTTTTGCAAGGCTTTCACTGAGATTCGCGGATCCCTGGGTTCAGGAAATGGGCATGGAAGGTACCGATCGGACCGATCCCCCGCGCTCCAAGAGTCTCAGGCAGGCCAAGGAGTACCGGAGCTGCTTGAACGACCTGATCAATCTCGAGTTCTTCCCTCCGGTGCCCAGGGCGTGGATTGCGAGTCGCGTTGGAGGCAGAGGTGTCCTTTTTTGGTGGGTTTGCTTAAGCAATAGAGGGCGATTCCTGGTTTAGATGGGGGTTTGTTCCATTTACCAGGGCCTTTTTTTTTCTCCAAAAGGCCACCTATGGTTGGAAGCAGTTTCCGGGCGACTTGCGGTGAAGAACCTGGTGTTTGGCAGACAGGTGGTCGAAGTCGCGTCGAAGTCGCATGTCTTGAACATGGGTCACATTTTCGTTTTTCTTTTTTGTTGGGGGGGGTGTTTGAAATCTGGTGCGTTGAATCGAGTTTTTTCCTGCCGTTTTGGGGTTTCAGAGGGAGCTATCTCCCTTGTTGGCTTCATACAGCAAGAGAGACCCTGCAACCCACTTCATCTCTTACTAGCCCAGCCCCGCCCCCCAGCACATTATCAATCCACTTGCCAAAATCCATACAAAAGTTTCAAATTATCAATCCATACCCCAAAATCCATACAAATGTCCATAAAATGTTTTAAGTTATTCATTTTACAGAATAACTTAAACTATTTCAATCAACCTCGCAACAGTTCTTGATATGTTTTTCACTGGAAACATGGTCATACCAATAATAATAAATTTCTTTCTTCTTGCATTTTAAACATCTAAACCACAGCACGCCATTTTCAATTTCCTTTCTATCCGGTCGTTCCAGTTTTTCACCATTCAAACTTTTCTGTAAAAAATATTGATGATTTTGAGATTTCTCATGTTGAGACTTCTTCTCTCTTTTAATGTCATAATCACACAATTCGCAGTGATAAACCTTTTGCCTATATTCTTGAATTTTTGCTTGTCCTTTTTCACTTTTCTTATAATTATCATTCCATTGCTTTTTTAAATCAGGATTTTCTGCTTCATATTTTTTCCTATACCCTTTCACCTTTTCAGGATTATTCAATCTCCATTGTTTTTTGGTTTCCGCTTGTTTGATGTTATTTTGCTCACGGCAGTAATTACAAATCCGCACTCTTTTACTGAATAATTCAGATGAATAAGTATTATTACATTGATTACAGGTTTTCATCTCTTCTGTCATCTCCTACCATAGTAAGGGCGCCAACCCTTTAAACCATTTTAAGACAAAATGCTTACCGAAGTGGGTTGAAGCCCCCTTATCCAAAAACCCCCAACAACAAAGAACATAACCAAAAACCGAACAAGGAACAGAACACAGAACATTCCAACCCCCCTCTTCTGGCACTGGTCGACTGCCCGTGCATCCTGCTGGACAACATCATTACAAGGTGCGCCTGACACGCTTACACCGAGAGCCGGATGTGGGTGGTGCAGTGCCAAGATTTGACAGGTTGGATTCTGACACATGGTTTTGCATGAGGCATTTCACTCAAAGGTGATTTCCGGATTAGTCGTTCTGAGCCATGCTTGTCTTTTTGCCATGCCATGGGCGCGTCAACATGTACTGGCTTGAAGCTGGTGATGTCGTGGACATTGAGAAGTTGGAAGAGTGGCAGCCTAACAAATATCAACTCATGACCTTGACCCGCGACCAGTTGCGAAGCTTCCTTGCCAAGCATCATTTTCCTACCTCTTCTTCTGTCACGAAAGAAGTCCTCGCTGCCTACATCATTAACAAACTTGACTACATCAAGACTAGGATTGGGTGGCAGTATGAGATTCAACCAGAGCCTACGTCAGTGGCTTCATCAGGAGATGGCGAGCAAGAGACATCAGAAGAGGAGGCAGAAGGTGAACCCGAGCCAACGAGCCCCATAGGTTCTGACGGACCTGACCTCGTGGAGGATGACTTCTTCGTTTTGGGTGAGCCGGTGAATGCAATGAAGGTTTGCATCAAAGACTGGGGCAGCAAGAACAATTTGTTCGCCACCACCATCAACATCCATGACACTATGGGCTTTTTGAAGCAAGAGGCACTTGATTTTCAGGACTTGTCGCCCGATGATTACGACAACCTTGGGCTTGCAACTCAATGTGGTACTATCGTCAATGATTCCACGCCTATCGCTGATGCCATGAAGGAGTCAAAAAGCCGGACTTTCTTCTTGAAGGTGAAGGGGCTCGTGGGAGGAGGTCTCACCAAATCTCACAAGAAGACTAGGGACACCAAGATGAATAAGGATGCTGTGTTGGCGTTGAAGAAGAAGGAATACTACGACAAGAGGATTGCCCCCAAAAGCGCCAATGTCAAGGACACCATCCAAGAGATGCAGGGGCTCACTCAGTCCTACATGGAAAGCACCAACAAGGCACCAAGGGAACTCATGGAGCAGTTTCTGACGATGGCTGATGAGAAGGACTTGGAAGAGTTGGCAGAAAACATCAAGACTTCTACAAGGGCAACCGACCGTTTGAGCACAGTGTTTGCCTTCATCTACCCCAAGGCTTTCCCGAAGTTCTCCGAGTTGTCTCAACAGGTTGAAGATGCACAGGGCTTCCCTTGGGCTTTCTTTGAGGTTTTCTTCACCGCTGGCTACATGACTGACGATGGCACTTGGAACTGGACGGCTTTCAAAACTACAATTGAGATTGCCACCAAGTTGAAGCAAATCAAAGCCCGTGATGCGTCAGCAAGGTCTGATGCAATGGCGGATTGAGAGTCATGTGTGTTCCAGCTTACATCAAACCATTTCAGAAACAGCATCAAACCATTTCAGAAACAGCATCAAACCATTTCAGAAACAGCATCAAACCATTTCAGAAACAGCATCAAACCATTTCAGAAACAGCATCAAACCATTTCAGAAATTGAAACCTCCTTTTTTAGGAATGTTGTAAATCCCTTTCAGACCATTGCAGAAACAGCGTCAAAGCATTTCATGAAATGCAACGATTCATTTCCTGCAATGTTGTTGAACCTTTTTAGAAATGATGTATTGCGTTGTTCGCTGGACACCGTGACATGTCTGTATCTGCTATGCCCTTTTCCATTGGACAGCGAGGGCAATGTAGCAAGGATGCGCAACGAGGAAAAAACCTTTTCGATTGCTGGTGCTTTCACTCAATCCATTTTGAGACAGATTTTATGAGTGCAAACTCCATTGCTGCCATGCCAGGTTGATGACGGTGACTCCATCTTTGGTGCGGTGCCTCTTTGGGGGTCGGGCGGGCGTTTGTTGTGTGGGTGTATGTTTGTGTGGTTCCCCCTAATCCGTCAAACTAACCAAGATTTCACAAATCAACTCACTAGGTATTTTGTAAAGGTCTTCCTGTTTATGTTTAACATAATTCTCACCCCATTCCACCCGCTTTCCACTTGGTGCCCGTTGTGCTGTTTCAATATGTTTGTTGTTAACAACCTTACCACAATCTTTATTACATAAACTTCTAGGTTTCCATTTGTCAAGGGTGTTCCATAACCTCGTTCTTTTCCTGTAATTAAAACCGTATTTGCAATAATCAACATCATTGTATTTCAAACCACTCATAAAAGGTTGCATCTTCAATAATCCTGTCTGTGGATTTTCAATCACCCAGTATTTAGGTTTAAAGTAATCTATTATTTCCAGAGTTTTTAAAACAATACTGTTAGCATATTCAATATTTCTGATGCCAGTTGTTTTAGCGATACTATATTCCGTGCAAGGTGGAGAAGCCCAAATAAAATTGAAATGCCCTTTGTCAAACTCTTTGTAATTCCATTTCAAAATATCAGTATTGATGTTCGCATTCTTCAAATCCAATGATATAACATTGAACCCTAAATCTCTTGCAATTTTTCCAACACTACCTGACCCACTGAATAACTCTAATAAATTCATATTATTAGAATTATTTAGAAATTAATCTAAGGAATATTTGCCGTTCGCATCCTTAACCAGCTTGTAATATTCAATGGTTTCTTGTCTTGGCATCTTGATTTTATTGTCGTTAATCATTTCACAGTATTTCTTTCTTTTATCATCAAAACTCCCAGCTGGTCTGCCTAAGCCTTTCTTTTGAAAAATCTTATCAATCTTTTCCTTCTCATCAACATTATCTGCTATGTTGGCTTGAAACTTTTCATCAATTGCTGTTGTTAAATCTGTTAATGCCTTGATATTCTTATTCAACATATTTACCTTCTTTATCAACTCACTTAATGACACATTATCACTATCTGACATATATATTTATATATATATTTATTTATTTATTTATTTATGCGTTTAACGTGGTGTTAAATCTACTCTTTATATATTATTGTTTCATCATTTCTCTTATGGTTTCCTGTGTTTCGTTTTCACCATTATCGGATGGGGTGACATTCCTCCCAAAGCGTATAGCAATATTATGTGCATCTGTTTCTAAATTTATATCACCGTCTTTACTTTTATCAATATTCATTTTTTTGTCAGTTTTACTTATCTTAAAACCGACAGGGACACACGAGCATTTACAATTTCCCTTCTTTTGTATTTCTAATTCGTTTTTCATTTCTAACATCTTTTGACACATTGGACAAGCAAACTCAATAACTGCTGTTTTATTAATAACTTCTTCACTGTCTTCATCTGTTGATGAAACCGTTGTTTCTGTCTTATTCTTTTTGTTTTTCTTTCTTCCCATTTATATTAATATTTACATTTTTATTTTTGATATATTCAAAAATAAGCTTAATTAATTCTAACGAATAATAACAACATTTTTTAGTTTTATTATCAGTTATCACAAGTTGTTCCACTTTCTCAACTTCATCAATTATATCAATATAATCTGAATAGCTCCTTTCCATATTAAATAATAAGATAAATTATTAAAATTAATCTTATTATCTAGAATACTCGGGGTTCGCCATCTTCTCTTCTCCTCGGGGTAATGGGGCTCTTCACTGCACACGTAAGCTGGGCTTAAACTAATTCAAACTAATTAGCTTCAATGCTTATGATTAAAGCTGATGAAAGAGCCTGTTCTACTATGATATCCCCATATCATAGCAATGCTTTCATACAATAATAAATATAATTATTTTTTTATAAGTATTTATAATATTGTTTTATTATGCCTGATGTAAAACCAATTGATGAAATCAAATATGATTTTAAGCAAAGTAAGCACGAGGTCGTCCCTAAATTGCCGATGAGAGCGATGATTGTAGGACCGTCAGGTTCTGGAAAATCAACTTTACTTGTATCAATGATACTTGATATTTATAGAGGAGCATTTGAACGATGCTATATCTGGTCGCCGTCAGTAAATTTGGATAGCATTTGGTTGCCTGTTAAAAAATACATTAAAGAAGGTTTAAAAGTTGATACTGATAAAGAACCATGTTGGTGGGATGAGTTCAATGTTGTAGATTTAGAAAGAGTTATAGAAACTCAAAATAAAATAATTGAATATCAGAAAAAACAAGGAACGAAGAAGTTATTTAATATATTAGTTATATTGGATGATGTATCTGATAATCCAGCAATAACAAGAAATAACAAATTGTTAAATTCTTTATTTTGTAGAGGTCGCCACAGTGGAATATCAACGCTTGTCAGTCTTCAAAAATCAACAACTGTTCCACCTATTATTAGAGTAAATATAAGTCATTTATTCTATTATAAAGTTAGAAACTTCAAAGAGATTGAAATTTTACAAGATGAGATGTCTGCTATTGTTAGGAGCGATAATTTACACGAAAGCAAGAAACTAATTTATAAAATCTATGAGACCGCCACTGATGAACCACATAGTTTTTTATATATTAACCTTTTAGAAAAGAACCCCGATAAAATGTTTATGAAGAAGTTTTCACAATATTTGAAAATAACTAATTAATAATATTATTACATTTTAATATTATTAATTTAAAATAATGAATATGAGCAAAGATTTAGAGCAGGTAATTTATAATAGATTTTGTCAGATTTCTTTTCTTCCAGTTTATTAACTTTTTCATTTAGTGTTTTTAAACTTTTTAAAATTAATCGCTCTCGTGTATCTTCATCATCAATTTCATTTAATTTATCCAATGGTGTATTATCAATATCATTAGTTTTACTTTTGAAGAACCACATTATATATATATTATTTAGATTTTTCTTTTTTCAATTCCTTAATTTCCTTTTCAAGTTTATCTACTTTATCATTTAATTCTAACACTGCTTTATGAACTAACACTGGTAAGACTAAATAATTTAATCCTAAATAATCTCTATCTTGACTAACAACATTTTCAAATTCTTTAGGAATTACTTTTAAGACTTCATCTGCTATATATCCTATATGAGTTTTACCGTCATCATTTCTATCGTGTCTCTTAAATTTCTTCGGTTTAAATTTCTTAATAATATTCATACAATTAGATTTAATATTATCTATATCATATTTTAATCTTGAATCAGATGAATCAACAAACGTTCCGTTGATGGTTACTGTCGTTGCGGTAAGATCTATATTTGTTCCTGTTGATGGTTCAATTAAATTACATAACATTTTTTTCGTTCCTGCAACTGTTACATTTTCATTAAAAGTTGATGGAGCATTATTTGTAAAACTTTCAGTATTTACTGTTGTTCCAAATGTCTTATCAACAGATAATAAAACTGAAGGTGTAGTTGAGCTATCAGCAATTCTAAAAGCGGTGTTAGAAGTTTTGAATATTACATCAATTGTAGATAAATTAGTTCCATCATAATAAGTTGATATTTCCGATGTCCCCATTTTAATATCAGTTCCAGTAGTCATTGAAATATCATTCAAAAATGAAACTGTTGTTAAATCAAAAGATTGTATGGTATTAGTTGCTAAATATGCATTTTGAACTGCTAAGTTAGTATCAACAGTTACTAATGTTCCACCATTAGGCGCTATATGATTGCTTCTTAATGCTCCATTAGTTTTAACATAAACATCATCTGCAAATAAATTGCCCATAAAATCAGCAGTACTTGTATTAAAAGTCCATCCGCTAGTAATATTAACTGCTCCGACTATGTTAGACTGAACAGCGGGGTCTCCACAAATGAATCTAATTGAAGAATTAGCATCACTATTCCTCATATCAAAAGATGAAAAAGCACTAACATATCTATATAATTCACAGTTTGTATCAATTGTTAATTTACCATCAGTTGCAATATTAACATTATCACAATTAACATCAGCATTCGTATAAATATTACCTAACACATCTATAGGCTTACTAAAAATAGTTTTATTAACTAATCCATCACACATCATATATTGATTGCTGGCATTAGTAATATCACCAACACTAACTGCAACAAAATTATTATGAGCCATATATAAACCTTCTATTGCATCAGGTGTATATCTTCGTATTGAACCATTATTATTAAAATTCAAATATGAACCATTGTTAAGATTTACTGCCTTGTCAGTCCCTATAAAATCAACTGCGTCAGTAAATCTCGATTTTCCGGCGCAGTTTAAAACATAACCATTAACACCAACAGCACCTAAACCAAATCTATCCTTAACCCACACACGTCCAACATTAGCATCTCCTATTTGCGTTTCCCATTGACCACCTGCGCTACTCATCCACATTCTGCCATCTCTATTAATATTGAACTCTCTATTAAACATTTGAAAAGTCATTTGCAAACCTAAATTAGGCGAAGGTGTAGTACTAAACTTATTACATATTATAGAACCAGTAGTCAACATATTTAAATTACTGTGTAAAGTTGTATTATCACTAAAATTAATAGCACCTGCTACTGATTGAGCGTTAGTATCTATTTTATCTAACTTTTGACCTAATGATGTATCCTGTGAATTATTGATAGTGATTATTGAATTAATTGTGTTTGTATTTCCTGTTATTAATCCACTTAATCCATCACTTTGTAAAACATAACGAGCATCAGAACCTGTAATATCTAAAATAGATGAGCAAGAGAAAGTCCCACTTACCTGTAAATTTGATAAAATCGTTGTATTATGATTTAATATTATTTTATCATTTTGAAAAGTTGAAGAATTATTAATTTCTACATCTCCAAAACCTCTTTGATTTAAAAACATAGTTGCCCCACTTAAATTTCCATAAACATAACTATCAAAATAATTATTATACATTTCAAAGAAATTATTATAATTTCCAAATTCTGCTATTTTGAAAGTTGCAGTAGTTGTTATATTATGAATTAATGTATTATTTAATACTGATGTATCTAATTTATCTGATAATAAATTATTAGTTGTTATTTTATTATAGTAATCTGCTTCATTAAATGAACCTCCATTCTGTAAATCTAAAATTGCAGTAATATGTGAATTTACTGTGCTATTTAATCCTGTTATTAAATTAGAATTAGAACTAATATTATTAAAATTAGATGTTATAGTAGAATTTAAATTATTTATTAAATTAGAGTTAGAACTAATATTATTAAAATTTATATTAATTAAATTTGTATTTGATGAAATATTATTAAAATTAGATGTTATAGTAGAATTTAAATTATTTATTAAATTTGTATTTGATGAAATATTATTAAAATTAGTTGTCATAGTAGAATTTAAATTATTTATTAAATTTGTATTTGATGAAATATTATTGAAATTTGTATTTGAAGTTATTGTCAGATTACCTATTAAAAAAGAATTTGAACTAATATTATTTGATAATACATTAATTTCTGTTTTGTTATATGTTTCAGTTATATCATAAAAATTAGCGTCTATTTGTTGCTTTGTGTAAGTGTTGGCTTGGTCGGCTTTACTATCTAATACTGTTTGGATGTCGGATTTACTCGCGTAAAGGTCTTCTATATCATTAACTGCTCCGTCTTTTACTTGCCTAATTTTATTTGCGGTAATATCAAAGGTATTCATTAAGTTTTTGCTCATAATATTATATTATTAATTAGAAAATTAATAATATCATATTTTTAAATTAATCATAAAATGTAACGCTGTTGCTACGGATTTCAAGAATACATTCGTGCACCATATGAATGTACATCCGTGTCGGCATAAATTCACTTGTATATAAAGTAGTTCCATCGAGGGGGCGAATTTTGACCACCATATTTGAATTATTTTTAAGGTTCATTCCAGTATATGCGGCTGACTCTAACTTTTGCAAATTGAATCCAAACATAAATGCTTGTGTTTTATAGTCCTCGCTTCTAACCAATAATGGATTGTCAGCACAATGCATTAAATGGACATATGCTTCACGAACACCTTGAATTTCTTGTGAAGGAATAACTTGATTACCAATCACCAATGAAGCGGTTAAATCATATATAGGGTCATAATATCCAGAATCAACAGCACTACCCTGATGCGCTAATGGATGATATAGTGAGTTGTATTCTTAAGAATTTCACCAAATCCTCCTACATAACCTGTACTCGTTGTGTTAGAAAATGAAATAAACATTTTATTTAGTTTAGATACATTCCTAACGATTGTTGTAAAGATTTCAGTAGATGCTGATGTGGTTTGTTCTTGCATTGTTTCAGTCTCAAAAGTAATTGGAAGAGAACCACTTTCTAATATTTTAGCATATTCTGCGTATAAACTATCATCAAGAGAATAAACATTTCCTTTGAAAATTGGCTTTTTTATTGCCCAGCTGTTAGAAGTATTTGTAGCCGTGAAATCAGCCGTAGCGCCTTGAGCAATAATTGGTAATGAAGCATCATTCACTAAATATAATTCTATGGTTATAGGACAATAAGATAAAGGTATCCAGTTTTCACAAGTCTTAAAGCATTTCAAATTCATATCATAAAATACATTAGCACTTTTACCCTTAGCAATGCCTCGTTTATTACTTGGAGTGACTTGTCTCGTGACACTTACAACATTATTAGTGCCCGGGTTCGTTGCTAATTGAGTATAAGTTAGATATCTAACATCGTTATTATTAAACGAATTTCCAAAACCTAAAACTTCATCTGCTCTTTTTGCTTCTGATGTTTTAAGTAAATCTTTCATAGCATCAGCGCGTGATGTAGAATTCAAATCACATACTATTACATCTCCCATCATTACACGCACTCTTGAAAAGAAAGCACCAGTTGAAATCGGGCGAAGTTCAGCATTAACATTAGCACTGGTGTCAGTATTTTCTAATGTAAATCCTAATAATAGTGAAGGAAGCGAAAGCCATTGATTTGCCGGTCCAGTAATGTTAAATCTAATTACAGAATTTGTATCAGCAGTGTAAGTAGAAACTGATGAAGGGTAAAAGTTTTTACTTTCTTTTGAGCGGACATAACTCGCACCCTCGCGCAATTTGAATCGAAGGTTCTTCTCAACTAAAACATCATTGATTTCCAAAGTTTCCATCTTTATATATTTAATAATAGAAAATATTATATTATTCTATTATTAAATTAGTTTATTTTGAAATGTGAATAATCTATAACTTCTTTTTTAGAATATTTATTTAATAGTTTTTTAGATTTATTTTTAATATTATTATTTTCAACCTTATAATTAGGTTCGCGTAGCAACGCGAAGGCTTCGCGTTCGTCCTCTACAATCTTTTTAATGTCATCATAACTGATTTTCTTTTTTGGATTTATAGTGTTTTTTATATCATTATTAGGCATTATATATTATCTGATATATTATGTTCATTATTCGTTATGTTATTTAGTGCTTGTTGATGCTTTTTAGTTTTCTCGTGTCTTTTTAGTTTCATTTTGGTTAGTGTTTGACCACAGGAACACACCACCATTTCAGACCTATATGCTTTGAGTTTGTCAGCATTGTTTTTACACCATTGCCTTTTGGTCTCGCTTATCTTGTCTTTGTTATTGGTATAATAAGTATGACGACGGTTCTTCTGGTATTCTTGTGTGTTTGACCTATATTCTTTATCATAATCTCTCTTGTGTTCTTTTGTATCATTTCTGTATTCTTGGTCTGTTCTTCCTTCTATTCTGCTGTTCAATGTTCCTAACTTTCTAATATATTCACCTTCAACTTTTCGTAGTTGTTCTATATTTTGAATATCATTTAATTCGATTAGTAGTTCAATATAAAAATTATCAACGCCTAATTCATTCATTGTTTGGTATAGATTAAAATGGGATTTAGTAGTTCTTTTCATACTATCTCTATGTTTTGCCATCCTTTTTGACAATGGTTGGCAAGTAGAACCTATATAGCAACTATCATTTACGGTATTCAATATCTTATAAATCTTTGCTTTGGAATAATCCATATCTATTCTTATATACTCTTTTTTCTTTAAATATATTATTTTCACATAATTTCCTTTACAGGCTCAATACTTCTTGATACATCCTTGCCAGTATCACCATACAATGAGTGTTGATGATTTGTTAATGGGTTAAAACCTCCTCTATTTGATGTTATACTGCCTCTATCTAAAATACTGACCACATCGCCAAAATTTCGTATGCTTGTGTAGTTGTCATCATTTTTGTTTGACATTGAAATAAAAGGAGCACCGTAGGTTGTAAGAGTTAGGTCTCTATCTGGATTATCTTTTATGAGTTGGGCATTAACAGAACCGGCTAGGCTGTGTCCAATAAGGTGCTGTATTTGTGGGTTGTTTTCAAGCACTTCTGATACATCTTTATAACGTTCTGAATGTCTTGTAAGGTTTAATGGTAATCCTATATCACTTAAAATATCATTAATATTTGATTTAATATTAGATTTACCAAATGTTCCAGCAACATATAGTTTATTATTATCTAAATAATAACCTTTACCATTTGTATATGCTTTGTTTAATCCTTCTGTGTCAGATAAATTATTATTATATTTAGGTTTGAATAATGACTTTTCTTGTTGAATTTCATTAATTATTTTTCTATACATTTCGCTATATCCTTGATGAAGAGGATTGTATGATTTTAATTTTCCTTCTTTTAAATAATATTTATTCTTCATTATATTAATTATTGATATTTTTTATCTAATTAATTAATATAAATATAATGAACTTTCGTAAAATATATATTGATACACGACATAGAAATCTAAATGAAAGTTTAAGCACTTCTGACTTTGTTATAGATTTACCAGAAACACAAGAAACAGGAGCAAATACAAAATTATATGTTCACGAATTATCACTACCTAATACTATTTATCCTATTGAAGAAAATGTAAATAATAGATTATATTTAACATTAGGAGGAATATTAACAGGAGCGCCAGTATATTATTTTATTGTAGCACCAGATAAAGGTAGTTATGTAGGTAGTGAATTAGCAACCGAATTGCAAAATAAATTGAATACTGCTACTAATGGAACTGATGGAAATAGCGACTTTTTTAGTTGTAGTTATTCATTAAAAACAAATACTATAACTATAACTGTTAATTATGTTTCTTACTTTTTCGTAATTCATACTGATAAAGAATTGCAAACTAACTACAGTTTTAGTGTTGATTATGACAGAAGCCACACAATGTCTATTAACAATGTTTTAGGAAACACTGTTGAAAAAATCAATTTTGCACCTGACCCTTTCGTTAGTGGTTTTGTTAATTTATTACCAATGAAAAATATTTACTTAACCAGTGATAGTTTAACTAATGGAAATCAATTAGCACCTTATGGAGTTGCTCGTGTACTAAAGAAAATTCCTATTACCGCTGGATTTGGAAATGTAATCTATGATAATGAGATTTTAATGAATGACGCTAATGATGTTTCAATGAGACATTTAAGACGCTTACATTTTAAATATGTTGATGCTTATGGAAAAACCGTAGATTTACACGGAGCGGATTCGTCCTTCTCCCTTACCTTTGTTGAGACTTAATAATTCATCATAAAAATTAATTATATAATATAAATATATGAGTAAAATAGAGGTGGTAGATGTTATTAGTGAAAATAATGAATCAGTAGAAGAAGTTAAACCTGTTGAGAATAATGAAGTAGTTGAAGAAGTTAAACCTGATGAGAATAATGAAGTAGTTGAAGAAGTTAAACCTGTTGAGAATAATGAAGTAGTTGAAAAAGAATTTACTGTTAAAAAGCAAATGAAGGAGAAAATGAACTGTCCTACTTGTGGAACTTTAATGACTGCTTACAACTATAAGTATAAACACGCTTGCCGAGGAGTGAAGAAGGGCACTAACAAAGTTATAGATTTGAACAAACCCATTAGAAAAAAGGTCATCAATCCAGTCCAAGCAGAAGAATTCAAAGAAGATGTTTATAACAGAGTAAAAAGCGATATTCCAAAAGTGGATGAACAAGAAATAGAAAAGCGTGTTCAACAAAAAGTTGAAGAAAGGTTAAAACAACATATAGAAAGCACAGCAAATAAAGTGTTTGAAACCGCAAAAGATAGATATATTAATATGAAACAGCAGAAGATGGAAAAGAAACAAGAACATATTAATAAATTAGTATCAAAAATTATTTGATAAATAAATTTATAATCTAATTATTATTATATGAACAAGTCAGATTTTGAAAATATAACATCAACATTTACAAAGAATGGTAAAGCAGGTCGCGAACGCTCGCGAGGCTCTGCCGAGCGTGAATTACCAACATCAAACAAATTTTATAATCCCATAACAAAACCAAGTAAAAAATATAAATCTAATGTCCATTACTATTACGACGGAGACAACAAAGCACATCAACCAAATTATACATATCTGAAAGAAATGAAGGAACAGTTAGAATTTCATAACGCTAAAAAAGATTATGCTATATTTCAAAATAAAAGAAGATATCAAGATGAAGCACAGGCGTATTTTAATGAAATCCAAAGGTTAGAAGGTGAAAAAATACGTCATCATCCATCAAGTGAAACTGGTAAAAACTATTCTGAAATGATTAAGAAGAAAAAGGATATAATTAACCAATTAAGAAAGAATTATAAGTTTGAATAAATAAATTATCTAATTAATTACATATAATGAGATTAGATGATATGCAGATGAAAACGCTAAAATCACAATTAAGATTAAGACCGTCTTATAATGAACTCATCAAGGAAATTACAAAGGAAGAATATAAAAATAAGAATATCAGAGATGTAATAGACAGAAACGCTTATTATTTTCGTGATAGTCCATTAGGAACAGTTAAATAATACCGTAGATTTGAGACAGAACAACCTAAACAGTAAGATTAAGACCATGAACCTATCAAGAACTGATACAAGGAAATTACAAAGGAAGAATATAAAAATAAGAATATCAGAGATGTAATAGACAGAAACGCTTATTATTTTCGTGATAGTCCATTAGGAACAGTTTTTGATAATAATACCGTAGATTTGAGACAAAAACACTTTCAACAAATATTAGAACAACCTAAAACAGTCGCTCATTTTGATATGGCAAAGGACGATGAAATGGATGATTTAAGAGACGGAGCAATACAAACACTAACTGCTACAATGGACGACGCCGAGGAACAACACGAACAACAAATTAGTCAAGTTTCAAAAAGAGTTAGTAGCGAACAAATAGCAGACCTACACGAACGAGCACAACGGGCAAGACAATTAGACGAGAAGAAAGACGAGAAAGATGAGTGGCAGTCAGTAGCAACTGCTCAATCAAGCGATACTGATGACTTACCACCGTTAGAACCATTGATGACAGAAGACGAGGCAGTTAAACGGATACAAGGGGCACAAAGAGGTTTATTGTTAAGACAGAAAGTAAGACGAGATGATGACCCAGAAAGCACACATGAACCAAAGGGAAGAAGAGGAAGACCGAGAAACGTCCAACCTATGCCAAAACCAAGAGCAACAAAGGACTAGTTGGAGTGAATACGACAACTGGTTGGAGTGAAAGCGAGAACTAAATAAATCATTTTACATAATTTGTCAATAATTATATAAAATGATTAACAATGTCAAACACGAGTTAAGGAAACGCCCTACTTATGATGAAATGCTTAAACAAGCAATGACAAGCAAAATGAAAACAACAGTTATATTGAAGAAATACAAGAAAGATATGTTATTGAATAATTTTGATTTTGATGAAATGGATTTGATGAATTATAAAAATAAGGAAAGATATTTGAACGCAGAAGTTATGATGGCAGATAAGGCAACACAAACGCTTAACAAAGAAAACAAGGCAACACAAACAGACCTACCACAAGATAAGGCGACACAAACTTATAATTTTGATGATAAGACAAAACTATTAGGTGGGTCTTCAAAGAGTTTCAAAAGCAAACTGATAACCAAGGCAGAAGCAGAAGCATTAGCATTTACATATGACCCTGATTTATATGATGATGACGATGATGATGATGATGATAAAAAAGATGATGATAATGATAAATACAGAAAGAAACTGTTTATGATGATGAGGATTATAGAAATGATGTTGAGGGCAGGTTGGAGTATGACACAAATAGTAGCACATTTAACATATCACACTACATTAACAACAATTCAAATTTCAGAGTTATTAGTTAATTTAACAATGAATTCATTAGTATCGTCTTATGATATAGCAAGTGCCATAATGAATTGGTTGAATACAAATGTTAGTGAAGAAGTTGAGTTAAATACGACATTGCAAAGCAATGGCGGGGTTGATTTATCAACCTCCTCGCCTCCTATCAGTGTTCATAGTTCTCCGCCTATCACTGTTAATAGTTCTTCAACGCATACTGTTCATTCATCGTCGCGAAGCTCGCGAGCCTCTGGCGAGGCGTCATCAGAAGAAAATCCTAATTATGAAATAGCCCCGCCTACCGACATCCCTGTTCCTACTGGTGTGGATGGTGACGAGTCTGAAAGTGAAAATGATGAAAATAAGGATAAGGAAAAGACAATCTAAAATAATATTATTTTTCGTTAAAATAATATTATTTTCAATTAGCAACAGCAACCATCGCATATTCATGCTTGTATTTCCTGCTATGGTGATACTTTGGTTTATCTTCATCTTCATCTCCCTTTTTCTCCTCTGTTTCCTTTGCTTCTCTCTCCGCTTTTTTCTTGTGATACAATGCTTTCCCTGTTATTCATTTTCTCGCCCTCACAGTATCCATATATTCGGGGTCTTCTTCCTTTCTTTTATGATAATATAGTCGGCAATATAAAGCCATCTGTTCTTTGATTTCTGCCAATGTCATATCTTCTGGTTTCTTTTGCGTGGTCATTTTATTCTAATATTATAAGATAATATGTCTTTAAGACTGTTTGAAGTGGTGCGCTTTAATTAAAGTTTATGACAAAGGCATTTAAAGAGTTAGTAATTTAATATATTATAATATAGCTATAAATATGACAAAAAAAAACATCAGAGTATATTTACAGAACCTGAGAAACACGAGAGACAGTAAAATAGGCAAGGTCCCGCCTGACATACAAACAAAAATCAACAAAATCGTTGATTTGTATGAAGACCGCAAGATTTCACAATACGGAACCGCAATGAACCTGATAAAGGACATCAGTCAGACCGACACAAGAAGCGAGAGAAAGAACGGATTAAAGAAATACGAAAAGGCAATGGCAAAGTATGAAGACGCAGAACCAATAACTGAAAGGATGGCAAAAACAGCAAAAAAGGCAAGAACAGGAAAGGAAGTGAAAGCGGTTGTAAAAAAACACGACAAACAACCTATTTTTAAAAGAAAGGCAATATCAGGATTAGCAAGTAAAGCAAAGGAGTTATACAAGAACAGAAAAACTTATGATGTGAAATTTATGTTGTTTTCTATTGTTGATAGGGACGGAACAAAGAAACCAGCATTTAAGTTAGATGGTATAGCATACTATCCAATTATGCTTAAACCAAAGGGTAGTAGAGAGAGAGCGGTAGGTGAAGCCAATGCGAAAGCTAATCAGTTCATTGAAACCTTAGTCAATAGAAAAATAAGGAAATATAACGAAGATGAAAGGCATTTATTCAGAAAAGTTATGTTGATAATGAATACGAGTAGCGAATTTCAAGAGTTAGGGCATATGATAGACTACGCTGATGCAATTAGAATTGAAAGCGTTGAACTGGTTGATATTGACACCGCAGACTTTGATGAGAGAGATGAACCGTTAAGACAGAGCGGTCAAAATGTAAGCATCTATTACAGATACATTCAAACCCAAGTAGATACCGAATCACTGACTATAAAACAGGCATTACAGAAAAAGAATTACAAATAAAATGAATGTTGGATTAATGCATTACTTGAAAACTTTGAAGGGTCAAATTTAATGAGAGAGAAAAGGCAACGGAAGGATACCAAAACCCTCACGCGTGATAAAGTGCTTGAACTGCTGGAAATGAATGAAGAAGAATTTATTAATAATGGAGCTTCTGTAAATCAAATGGATAAGGTATTTAAGTTTTTCAATATTCCAGTTAGACTTTATAATTTCATAGGAAATCTAATTTATGAATATAACCCTAACAACTACTTAAATGGCAAAGTAAAAATGTTCAGAGGATTAGTTAAAAACAATCATATTTATTTGTTAAACCACGATTTGGAAAAATTATGCCAAAAAACACCAGATGACACGTTCAAAGCACCGACAACAGGCAAATTTTACATCACTGACAAAAACGAACCTCTTGAATACAAAATATTTAGCAATGTAGATGAGCTACTACAAATGAGAGAGCAGGATGAATACGCACTGATTCATTCTGATAATGATATGGTAAAGGTCTTCCATCAACTCAACGATGCAGGATATAAGCCGTATATTAAATATGGCAATTCCGGACAAATTGCAAATATTATGTGTAAGTTTTATTATAAACAACTCAAAAAATATGTCAAATATAATATTGCATCACAGAGCTTATCAAAAGATAGGATGGATGAAGATGTGGAAGTGGATGATGGAACAACATATAATAATATTGTTAAGGCAATGTTTAAATTACAAAAAGAAATGTTTAAACAAAACCATTTATCATATTACAATGATGTTGATATACAGATATTGAAAGACTGTAAAGAAATGTTTAAACAAAACCATTTATCATATTACAATGATGTTGATATACAGATATTGAAAGACTGTAAAACAATTGTCCCCGTTGGTAGGATGCCTTGCACCCCAGCGCTCGGGCAACACAATTGCCCAAGCGGTTATTTTATCAAAGATGTAGCAAGTAACAATTTATGCGAGATTGACATTAGAAAGGCTTTTACACATGCTGGATGCTGTATTAAATACATACCTAGATTTACAGAGTTTGATATTTTCAAACCTTTTAAGAATGAGTGTGATGTCAATGAGTTAAACAGTTTGACTTTATACATTGTGGAAGTGTATGAGGGCAACATATTTTTCAATAAAAAATATAACTTGGTGTATGGAAAGTTTTTAAAACAGTTAATTAAACATAATGTAAAATTAAAAATATTATGGTATAAGCAACCTAACCATGTATATAAAGTAAATTACAAAAAAATAATTGATGAACTGTATGATACAAAACTGTCTGATAACGAAGACCTGAATAAGCAACTCCATAAGAAAATATTTAACATTAGCGCTGGTATGCTTGAAAAATCGCATAACACTTCGCAAAAAAGCAGTGTATTTAGTTCATTGAAAGAAGCCTGTTACTACCATAGCCTATATGGTGGCAAGATTTACACTATCAGCAAGTGCCAATTGGAATTGGTAGAAGTAGATGAAGATAGCTCTCAATTAGAAGAATCTCCTGTTGGTGAAACATACTATGTGTTGAATGTTGCTGACAAAAAAGTTTTAACTAACGGATTTATCTATATCAAAGAATTGCTATTACAATATCATAATTTCAAAATGTATGAAGCCTACAAAACAATGACTGATAATAATGTCAAGGTGTATAGTGTTAAAACAGATGCCTTCACTATTCATGAAGATGATTTAGATAAAGTTTTTCGTTTTCAATTATTTGGAAGAAGCAATGGACTGCTGAAATGTGGTAATGAGATAGGCGATTGGAGGATAGAAGATAAAAAACATATCCAACTACCTACCAACTCATATACATATAAATATAATGAAGTTCCGGAAATACCTAAAATCAAAAATTTCAATATTGATGTTCAAGATGAATGGAATACAGAAGAAATATGTAAGAAGATTATTAAACAAAATCCGACGCTTATTAAAGGTAAATTCCCGGGCACGGGTAAGAGTTATATAGGCGAATATTTCCAAAAGATGAATAAGAATGTTTTATTTGTAGTTCCAACTAACCGGCTTTTACAAGAAAAAGAAGTAGAAGCCACCACTTACAATAAGTTTTTTAGCATTGCCGTTCATGAAGATGTCGGAGAGAAATTGCCACAGTATGATTACTCGCCCTTTGATGTAATCGTATTTGATGAAATCTATATGTCAAATTTGTATGTTCTTAATAAAGCAAGGTTATTTATTCAAAATAATCCTGATAAAATTGTAATTGCTACCGGTGATGTAAAGCAGTTGCAAGGGGTGGAAGCAATGACCAACTGCCAAGACCCAGCGACATATATGGATAATTGCTTAGATACAATTTTTAAATACAATATCTTTTTAACAGTATGTAAGAGAGTAGGAGCAAAAGATAGCGAAGAAGGAGAAAGAAACAGGAAGATAATTAATGATATGTATGATGACTTCTGGGAAAAGAAACTGCCTATCAATGAAATAATACCTAAATATTTTGAATAACTAATGATATAATGGCATCAGAGCATAACATCGCTTATACTAATATTAGGTGTAGAAATGTAGCAAGTGAAATCAGAGACAGATTAAACATAAATGCCAAATATGTAGTAGGTGATATTCTGATTGCCAGAAAATGGATACAAAAGCCGAGGGTCAATATAAATTTAAGGTATAGAATAATTATGATTGAAAATGACGAATTAGGGAAGCAAATAACATTGCAAAACATAGCAAATGAAGAAGATAAATTTATGTTGTTTGAACCTGTTGTTGATGCTAATTTCATTTATTCGTATTGTGCAACATGCCATTCTTCACAGGGTTCAAGTGTGAAAGAAAGCATGACAATTCATGAATGGAATTTACCATTTGTAAATCGTGAGTGGCTTTGGACTTCTATTACAAGGTGCATTGATTTCAGAAAAGTCAGATTTTTCAAGAATGATGACTTTGAAAAGCAATTGAATAAAAATATGATAATGAGATATTTTAAGAATAAAGTAGAAAATTATAAAATACAGGATAGGAAAGCAAAGAGAGAAATCAATGAAGAGGAATACATAACTGCCGAATGGTGCTTGGATAATTTCAAGAACAGATGCCAGAAGTGTAATACACCATTTAACTTTGAAACTAAACAAGGTAAATTGTGTAGTAATTTTACCGCACAAAGGCTTTGTAATGATACAAGCCATGAAATAGATAATTGCGTCGGTTATTGCTACTATTGTAATGTATCAGCACATTAAGATTTTAAGATTTTTATTTTAAAATCTTAGTTTTAGACTAAAAAGGGCTTAAAGACATAATACCTATATATAGTAGAGAGTAATGAAGGAACAAGAAGTAAATAATTATATTAATAAGAAATGCTATGACTGTTGCCATTTCAAAAAAGAGAATATGGAACTATACAAATTAAATTTACCTAATGGAATAGTTAATAATGTTATTGAGTATGCTTTGAGTAAAGAAGACGAATGTAAAATTTGTCAGGAATGGAGAGATAATCAAGAATTAATCAGATGTCATTTGAACATAAAAAGAAGACATAATAGAAATGTTGAAGATGACATTATAATATTTTTAACTGTGTATGAAAGACCACCTTATAGTTATATTAGAGCATTTCTTAAAATCAGTAAGAAAAAGTATGACATGATTAACAGTGTATTATGGATGCTATTATATCATAGAAGGACAGGCTTTGATTTAAAAGAAGATATAAAAACATATATTGAACGTAAAAAGTTTAATGTTAAAAATACAGTGAGAGACATTAATATATTTTTTAAAATGATGTTTGAAAGGAGCAAGATGTATGAAGCATTAAATAGTCATCAATTAACTTATTATCCTGAACTTAAATTATAAATTATAATATCAATATAATAAATCTTAATTTATTATATGGATAAACAAAAAATAATTAGTGATATTTATTATGATAAAAGCGGATACGGAAGTAAAGCTATAACTTTACAAGATGCAAGAAGGAAGGATGTATTACATGAGTGATGTAAATGAATTCTTTAAAAATAATATTGAAGAGAAAAGAAAACCAAGAGGACAGAATAGTTTTGTTGCTCCTCATGCCTTTTGGGAATTCCAGTTGGATTTGTTTTTCATTTCAAAAAATGATTTGGATAATCAAAAGTTTAGAGTTGGATTAATATTAGTTGATATATTCAGTAAATATGCTACTGTTATACCTATTAAAAGTAAGCAACCTGCTGATGTATTAGCTGGAATAATGGAAGGATTAAAAAAGATGGATGGCAAACCTAAATTAATATACAGCGACGAAGAAGGCAGTCTGTTTAGTTCTACCATTACAGATTATTTGAAGGAAGAGAAAATTGAATTACACACTACACGGGGACACCCTGCTTTCGGAGAACGTTTCATAAGGACATTTAAAGATATGCTTTTCAAAAGAGTTGATGCCGATGAGAAGAAAGGTAAAAATAATATTCAATGGACTGACTACATATTGGAAATCTTATTAACTTATAATAATAAATTGGTAAGTTCTATTACGAAAATGACACCATTAGAAGCAAGGAAGAAAAAGAATGAGTTTGAAGTGAAACTGAATATATCAATGAATGCCAGAAAAACCCGTTTGTATCCTGATTTAGATATTGGAGATAAGGTTAAGATTATGAGGAAAAAAGGAATTAGCGAAAAAGAACGGACCAGTCACTATTTGAAGACTATTCACACCGTAACTAAAATAGAAACTAAATTAGGTCAGAAGTATTACAATGTCAGTGATTTTCATAAACCCTTATTGAGGCATGAGATGTTAAAATTATAGTTTTAGACTAAAAAGGGTTTAAAGACATATTGCCTATATATATTAAGAGAGATATGAGCGATATTAGTAATTTACCTGTTGAAGTATTGAGTAATATTAATGCCTTTAAATTTGGCAAACCTGAGTATATAAAAATAAAAAGTTGCCATATTGAAGCATTGAAGAGAATACAAAACAATTACAAAATTACAACAACTGAACCACAAACAATATACAAATACCTAAAATTAAATGGTGGAGGAACAGAGAAACAAGTTAAAAGGGAATATGATATTGAAAGAAGAGTGCCATTTGGAATGGACAGCATTGAAAGTATTATCAACAAACAAAAGGAGGAAATATTAAGTTTAATCTATGAAGAAGTAGAACATAACACTGACTATCAATCCAAATTAGATGTATTTTTAGATATAAGAGTAAGACATAAAGAACGCAAATATAAAGAAGGCATGTTTTTAAGTTTAAGCATAAGTTTCTGTTCTAATGAATTGAATAGCGATGATGATGATTATGAAACTATAAACGAAAACAATATTAACAAAGTGTTGAACGGAGCAGTCAAAAAGTTGAAGAATATCATTCAAAACCAAAACGATACTTTTTACTATTTTGGCATACAATCATTTGGTTTCAGATTAATCTTGAAAGAAAATGTTTGAATAACAGAACAAATCCATTGTTAAGATAATTACTAATTATCTTAAACATGTTGTTTTTTGGACTTTTGATTTAGGGGGGCTGTTCTTGTTTGAGGTTTTGCTTATGCTCTTTGAAAAGGAGCGTTGGAATGTTTCGTTGGTTGGTTGTTTTGGATTGTTCTGTGTTCTGTTCCTTGTTCGGTTTTTGGTTATGTTCTTTGTTGTTGGGGGTTTTTGGATAAGGGGGCTTCAACCCACTTCGGTAAGCATTTTGTCTTAAAATGGTTTAAAGGGTTGGCGCCCTTACTATGGTAGGAGATGACAGAAGAGATGAAAACCTGTAATCAATGTAATAATACTTATTCATCTGAATTATTCAGTAAAAGAGTGCGGATTTGTAATTACTGCCGTGAGCAAAATAACATCAAACAAGCGGAAACCAAAAAACAATGGAGATTGAATAATCCTGAAAAGGTGAAAGGGTATAGGAAAAAATATGAAGCAGAAAATCCTGATTTAAAAAAGCAATGGAATGATAATTATAAGAAAAGTGAAAAAGGACAAGCAAAAATTCAAGAATATAGGCAAAAGGTTTATCACTGCGAATTGTGCGATTATGATATTAAAAGAGAGAAGAAGTCTCAACACGAGAAATCTCAAAATCATCAATATTTTTTACAGAAAAGTTTGAATGGCGAAAAACTGGAACGACCGGATAGAAAGGAAATTGAAAATGGCGTGCTGTGGTTTAGATGTTTAAAATGCAAGAAGAAAGAAATTTATTATTATTGGTATGACCATGTTTCCAGTGAAAAACATATCAAGAACTGTTGCGAGGTTGATTGAAATGGTTTAAGTTATTCTGTAAAATGAATAACTTAAAACATTTTATGGACATTTGTATGGATTTTGGGGTATGGATTGATAATTTGAAACTTTTGTATGGATTTTGGCAAGTGGATTGATAATGTGCTGGGGGGCGGGGCTGGGCTAGTAAGAGATGAAGTGGGTTGCAGGGTCTCTCTTGCTCATACTGCTTATGAATAGCTAATCCAAATGTAATCCAGTCCAATCTAATCGCCTAGCCACCTACCAATCAATCTACCAATCCATCAGTCTGCATGTTTGTTTGTGTTTGTAGGTTTGTATCCAGATGTACGGCTCATTCATGGCTTCCATACCTCAGGGGCATTCGGGGGGCCGTTTTCAAGGGTTCATCCCCTATTGGCGGGTTGGGCTTCTCCTGGGAAGGCTGTTGTTGGAAAGGCACGTTTCACTCTCCCTCTCTCTCCTCTCTCTCCTCTCTCTCCTCTCTCTCCTCTCTCTCCTCTCTCTCCTCTCTCTCCTCTCTCTCCTCTCTCTCCTCTCTCTCCTCTCTCTCCTCTCTCTCCTCTCTCTCCTCTCTCTTCTCTCTCTCCTCTCTCTCCTCTCTCTCCTCTCTCTCCTCTCTCTCCTCTCTCTCCTCTCTCTCCTCTCTCTCCTCTCTCTCCTCTCTCTCCCTCTCTGTTCTGTGCCGTCTTTTCCTAGGGTAATTCGAACATATCTCCACCTCAACGTTTCCCCAGACTTCAGTGCCACTGCTCGAAGGGGAAGCCCTGGCCTCACGTCGGCCCCTTGGAGGTAAACATGAAGGCCTGTGGAGACGCCCTCGTCCTGGTAATTGCACGGGAATCGAATCATTCCAGGGTTTCTTAGGTGGTGCGAAATGGATTTCGCAACCATCCGCAGTATCTCCAATATTGCTCAACGTCTCCCTGTCAAAACCGAGCCCGGAGCCAAGGCGTTGGGGGAGGACAAGGAGGCCCTGGACGTGATCGTGCCGACTCTGGCCAACACCCTGTCCACGCTGTACGAGGAAGGGATTGGAGCCCTGAAAACCAGAGACGACCTCGAAGAGAAAAAGTTCAATATGTGCTCCGCAAGTCGAGGCTTTCCATCGCCGGACCTGTCCAAAGCAAAGAGGGCAACCAAAGCCACCTCAGCCCACCCCACCTGAAACCTCCCAATCCCCATCCCCCACCACACCCCACCCATCCAGCGCCCCACTAGGAGGGCGGTGATTTGAAGAAGAAGCGGGAGATGTTCGCAAAGCAGCGCCAGGAGATGAAGCGAAGCAGCAGTTCTTAGGTCGAGTCAACTGCATACGGTTTGCCTTTACTAACCAACCCCAACCACCCAACCGATTCGGCTCCAAACGGCCCCCCAGGTCCCCCAGCAGGTGCAGTTTGACCGTTTCTTTTTTGGTTGGGGGGTCCCCCTACTAAAATAGACAGAAAAAAAGGTATCCTTATTCTAACCGCTCTACTGGAGGACCTAGTTTAGTTTTCCCTTCAAATCATCCCAAAAAGGGATAACCATGCCCACCCGCAGTGGGTGAAAAGCAGGGATTCAGGGTTAGTTTAGGGTAGGTTTGGGGCGGTGTAGGGATGGTTAGTGCTGGTTTAGTGT